>JXCR01107713.1:89500-144162 GCA_002079205.1 Phalaenopsis hybrid cultivar | reverse complement strand
ATATATATATATATATATATATATACTTTTGTGCCAAATAGGAGCAATCCTATTCTTTACCCTCTTTCGAGTGCATAAAGAATATTAACTAATCCAGAGTTCGGTCCCTAATTTCATGGTTAGGCTGAGAGGATACTGACTACCACTCTAAAGCTCCCACTACTCCACTACCTGAGGGCTAACAATCTTGCATCAGTTTCCAATCAACTAGACTAAATTGGGGATTTTAATTAGTCACCTTAAAATCTCCAATTTTGCATCTAACAAAGTATATTTCTCTATTTATTTGCACTCAACTCCACGGATGGCGTCCTCTCCCATGAAATCAAATGTGATTTTCACCATGTTTTAGAAATCATAGCCCTTTCGGAGCACATGTTTCTAAACATATTTTAATAATTCAATTGGTCAGATCCAAAAGTAAATAAAGATCGGAGTTCAAATAATCACAAATTATTGACATTCAAAACCGTATAAAACAAAAAAAATTCTGCACAAAACCATATCTCAAAGTAGGGAGAAGGATAAAGAAGACTACTCAAAATTCATGAGAAGGATGCGATAAAACAAGGATTTTGTATATAAAAATAAGTATACAAAATACAAGAAATAAAAAACACAACTTATCTCAAAATCCTTCCCAAGCAAATCCCTAGAAGTTCTCATCAAGCCTTTCTCTCCTTACAAGCACTCTCAATTCTCTCATATAAGTGTAATGAAGAAGAAATCTCTCACCTTCCCTCTTCTTTTACAATCCTTGAAGAAAATCTCTAAGCCCTTGACTTTCTCTCTCTCTCTCTCTCTCTCTCTCTCTCTCTCTCTCTCTCTCTCTCTCACCCTCCTTACATGCCACTCCAAAAACTCTCCTCCTTCAAGTTCTTCAAAACCCTCTCTTTTATTAAAGTTTGCCTCCCTCCAAAAAAAGAATTCAAAATTCCCTCTAAAATTCCATCCAAAAGTCAACCCTTTTGAATTTAAAAGACATGTCCATTGTTCCAAGACACATATCCCTTCATAAAAGAACCTTCCAAAGTGTAAAGATGCATTGAATCACTCCAAAGTGTGTTTAGAACAAGTTTCTCATTGAAAATTAACACAAATTTTTTTTTGAATCGCCTCAGGCACATTTGGCGCCAATTCTAGTGCATCTGGCACCAGCTTGCTTAACTCCATGCTTTTCTAGATTTCGGCACTTCAGTTGACAAATCTGGCGCATCTAGCCCTAGTTCTCTGTAAAATGGCGCTTATGGAGCCAATCTGGCACATCTGGCTCTAGAATTCCCGAAATTTGTTATTATGGCTCCAAATTTCATTATTTATGCTATTTTTGCTCCAAATGCCTAAATATGACATACCTACAACAAAAACATGAAAATAACCTTCCTTAATGTAAAATATCACCAAAAAAAAGCATAAAATGTATACTTAAAATAATATATTATTTTGGCGTATCAGGAACCCATTGAAAGAGCTCAATCCTCACTAAGCCATTGTGTGTACTCTCCAAGGAAGCAAGAACTTAAGATCTCTCTAAATTCTTTATCTTAGGCCAAATTTTTGAAGTTCTAGTGATTGTGTATGAAGATAGGATAGTTTAAAAAGAAAGAAGAGGGAAAAACTAGGTGGGGCGGTTTTTCCATGACTAGCAACTATGGCTCTTAGGCATCGTCTTACTGGGCTCTAACGCTTAGGCACCATTTTTGTCACCTAAGCGTCAGTGCTTTAGTGAACATTGTTTTGCTTGTCGTCAAATCTTTCAAGTTCCAATCATGTTTAAATCCTTAAATAGTGTTTAAAAACTCTTCTTTAGTAGGTAATGGTACTATAACTATAACAAACATAAATTAAACTATACAAATTATAGTGGGTTGCCTCCCACCCAGCGTTTGGTTTAACGTTGTCAACCTGACATATCCAATTTTTTTACTCAGACTAACTCAGCTTCAAAGTTTCTTCATAAAAGTTCTTGCTCTCACGAATATAAAGTTTCAACCCATCATTTTCTTTACCAGAATACTTCATTGACTTAATAACATTAAACATTACTTCTTGATTATTAACTCTCATGGTTAATTCTCCTTTCTGCACATCAATCATAGCACGTATGGTTTCAAGGAAAAATAATAGGAATTTCTTTATCTTCTTCCTTGTCTAGCACAATGAAATCCACAGGGAAGATAAATTTATCTACCTTAAGTAGACATCTTTTATAACCCCTTTAAGATAAGTGATAGATTGATCAACTAGCTAAAGGGTTACAATAGTGGGAGAAATCTCCCCTAAGTCTAACCTTCTAAAGATAGATAAAGACATGAGATTAATGCAAGCTCTTCAATCGTATAATGCTTTTCTATAAAATTTTTCTCCCATAGCATAAGGTATAGTAAAGCTACCGAGGTCTTTAAGCTTTTGAGGAAGCTTCTTTTAAATTCTTTCACTACATTCTTATCTAAGTGCAATACTTTCATAAGCTTCAAACTTCGTCTTTTTGTTTAATATTTATTTCATAAATTTGGCATAACTCGGCATTTGTTCCAAAGCATCTGCAAATGCAATGTTGACTGTAAGCTTTTTAAATATCTCAAAAAACTATGAAAATTGTTGATCAAGCTTTTGTTGTCTAAGCCTTTGAGGAAAAAGTGGTTGTGGTCTTTCTGAATCAATTTTAGTTGGATAGATAGGTTGTCCTTTATCCTTTGAAATAATTTTTTTAGGCTTTTCAATTTCTACAGTTTCTTTCTCAACTTCAATCTCTGTTTGAATTCCAACATTTAATTCCTTTCCACTTCTAAGTTGAACAGAATTAACTTGTTCTTTACTTTTGTCTTTCAAAATTATCTCAACATTACTAGAAAGTGTTCTCTAGGGTCTATTTTTAAGTGCGTTAGCAATTTGTCTCAGTTGATTCTCAATATTTCTTATTGCAACACTTTGACTTTGTAATTGATTACCCATTTATAAAATTGCTTCTTCTATAGAAAACTTCTTTTCCTTAAATTGTTGGTTATTAAAGCTTGAGGGATAAGTAGGTTGATAATTAGAACCATCCTTTTCTAGTTTTCTATTGGGTTAGCTTAATTGTTCCCCCATTGCTGATTTCCACCTCCATAATTCTTATTATTCCAGTTAAAATTGGGATGATTTTTCTAACCTGTGTTTTAGGAGTTAGAATCTGGGTTATTGGGCTTATTAGTAACTGAATGTAAATTTTCTAATGATTAAGAATCATTCAATTCTCCTAATAAAGTTTCCTCACTCACTTGAGGTGTTTGGGAAAAGCTTATTGCAAAATTATCTAATTTCCTAGATAGCGCAACAACTTGGGATGCCAAAATAGATATAGCATCATTATCATTTATACGAGCTACTCTCTTAAGATTTACCCTTTATGAGGGCCATTGAAAATTATTGTAGTCATCTATTCAATTAAAGCATAAGTTTCATCAAATAGTTTTGACATTAAAGATCTTCCAGCTGCAGCATGAATTTTAGATCTAAGAGATCCTATTAATCATTATAAAATGTTTGAATGATTAACCAGTCAAGTAGAGCATGATGTGGATAATTTCTAAGGAGCTCCTTAGATCATTCTCAAGCTTCATAAATTGACTCTCCTTCATACTGAATAAAAGAAGTATTATCATTTCTTAGATTAACAGGTTTTGAAGGAGGAAAGTAATTAGCCAGAAAATTTTGTGCCAACTCACCCTAAGTTCTAATAGATCTAGGTGCTAAAGAATTTAATGTCTTAACTTTATTCTTTTAAGGAAAAAAAAGTCTAAGTCTAAAATCATCATTTGATATGCCATCATATTTGAATGTTGCACACATTTCTAAAAAACTTGCAAAAATGTAAATTTGGATCCTCATATGGTGTTCCGCCAAACTGGTTATTTTGCACCATTTGTCTTATTGCAGTTTTAAGTTCAAATGAGTTAGCTGCTACAACAGGAGTATGAATACTTACGTGAATTTTATCTATTGTAGGATTTGCATAATTCTTTAAAGGTTTTTTTGTAAATTTTAATGTTCACTTTAAGTAGTTAGAATCTCAATGTTATTTTGTATTGTGTTTGTCATTTCTTCAAAATTGTGAAGTTGTTTTTGTTTTCGAATTCTTCTTATTGTTCGTTTAAAGTCAGAAGCATAGGGTACTAAACCTTCAGATCTGAAACTTTGCATGCAAAAAATAAAATTTAGAAAATAAAATACTTAAAATATCTAAATAAAATTTTTTATATTTTTTTATTTTTGCAATTTTTTTGGGTTTTTGTAATTTTAAAAAATTCAAATAATTCTGTAACTAGTTTTTTTTGTTATTACACAATTCAAATAAGGTTTTTAAGTCAAAAAGTTTTGAAATAAAATTTCCTTTTAAGTTCACCGGCAATAGTGCCAAAAACTTGACTTGACCCACAATTACGTTAATATTTATGTTCTCGAATATGGTCAAAATCTTGACCCAATTTATATTTAGCAGCTAGTGAGAACAAATGTAATCTTATAAAACTTAGATTAATATTTTTCTCACTGAGGTTATTATGCAACTATACATATCGTTTCAAGTAATATAGAGTTTTCATTATAAACCCCACTATCAATCACTTGGGGAAATTAAAGGAATGAAGTAAATTTTAGAAAACTTAACTATGAAAAACCTTTATTTAAGACTACAAAAATAATTTAAAGTAGTTTATGTAATGAAATAAGTTTACTAATTCCTACAAATGCAAGTTAAAAGTAAATGCAATTTTAAAAAAATTCATGATATATATTAGGAGACTTTCTCCTTACAAATAATTCATAACCAGTATATGATTTCAAATGTTTAGAGGTTTAGCTATGGTATTGTGACAAGTAAGAGCATAACTATTCTTTACCTCTTTCGAGCACAAAGAACATTGACTAATCTATTGTTGGTGTTTGCATGTATAGTAGTGTTGGGTAAGTTCTTGTCTCTCACTCCTAGATTACCCATTATGCCCTCTCTAAAGAACCTACCAGTGACCCATAGTTCCAATCTTCAGACTAAATTGATAAAAGAAACTAGTTTGTCCCTCTAGAAACATCAATTATATGCTCATAAAATCTTATATCCTTAACTATTCACATTCCCCCTCGGACGATCGTCGTAGCTCTTTCCAAAGTGAAATGTAACACTCACTCATTAGAGAAATTGTAGCTCTCTTTGGTTTTTAAGTTTTTCAATAAATTTTAGCAATACAAGTGGCCAATTCGTAAAGTAATTGAAAGACACGTGAAAATATCATCACAAATTTTTGAAATAAAAGAAGTTCTAATCAAATCAAAATGACCACTTTATTACTTCATTTTGCAAGGAGAAAGAAGAAAAATACTTAGAACACATGGAGATAACAAAACAAAAACATATTTCTAAAACTTAAATCCAAAGTACAATACTTAAAAAAAAAGATGCAAATACTTATCTGAAATGATTTAAATATGATTCAAATGAAATACAAACACTGAAAAATCGTCCATAAAAATTTCTATTCCTTTATCAATCAAATGGCATAAAATAGACATCATAACATTTTTAATGTTGCAACGGCATTACATAAACCAAAGGGCGTTCGTTGATGTGCCCCTAGTGTGTGTTATTTTTCTGCGTGCTTTATGTCAATTTAAATCTGATCCTGATTTTTATATGTAAAGATTTATGAAATTGACACCACTACAGCGCCAAAAACTTGATCCTTATATGAAAAATAAGTTATGTAAAATATATATATTTATAGGCAATTAGTAATGGGATTTTATGCAAGTATACGTATCATTATCAAGTAATAATGGACTTTCTATTTAAGCCCTAAATATTGATCCCAAGGAGAAGGTGTAAATTAGTAATGATAAATTTTATCAGGAAATTTACAGAAAATCAAACGAAATCACTGTCACTAATTTTGATTGTTGAGATATTAACCAAACTAAATTACTTAACTATTAACAAAACGGAAATGTAAATATTGAATATTAACTTTTAATCTACTAACTATGTTTATGTAATGAAGATTTCTTATGTGAAAAAGCATCCTTCCCACTACAATGAAATTCTCATGAAATGAGATGAGATAAATGTTTATAATATGTATTGTGTCAAAAAGGAGAAATTTTAATTTTCTACCCTAATACAATGCATAGAAAATCATTGGTTAATCTTAGGTTTAGTCCCTAAATCCTTAACTAGGCTAGGAGGATACCTACACCCACTCCAGAGCTCTCACTTCCCTTAATCTAAAGGCTAACTCTCACTTTAGTTTTTAAACATCAAGACCAAATTGGGGATTTTAGTCCGTCACCCTAAAGATTCTCCAATTCTACGCCCAACAAAGAATATTTCCTTATTTATTTGCACTTAATTTCTTGAACGAATTTCTCCTTCATGAAATCAAATGTGACCCTCACTCTGTTGTAGAAATCATACTCCATTTCCTAGATCATATGTTTCACAACGTATTTTAACAAATCAATTGGCCAGATTGAAAAGTAAATTAAGTTCGTAGTTGAAAAATCATCACAATTTATTTTATATTTTAATTATGGCACATTCATTTTATCTCTTTATTTCCCCATATCTTAGAGTAGCGGGAAAGAGAGAGGGAACTACTCAGTCTTCATGAGAAAGATACAATAAAACACAAATTTCATATATAAAAGAAACTTCATACAAAACTAAACAAACAAACAAACTTATCTGAAACTCTTTCTCAAAGCAAATCCTTTGTAGCCTTTCCTTAGAAAAGCGAACTTATCTAGAACTCTTTCTCAAAGCAAATCCTTTGTAGCCTTTCCTTAGAAATGCAGGAAGAAGAACTCTATCACTTTTCTCCTTCTCCAACACTCTTACAGAAAGTTTCACACTAAATCTCGCCACAAAACCTCTAAACTATGAAAGCAAAATTAATAATTGACTCCAATATGGGGGTGGAATGAAGATGGATTATAAAAATGTGGAAAGGTGGAACATTGTAGAGTGAAAAATGAAAGTAGAGGAGCCCCTTTTCTAATGAAATTTGGCCCCAAATAAAGCCCGAGTTCGGTTCTCCGAGAGGTGCCTCCAAAAACTCTTCAAAAATCGTCTAAATACATCAAACCTTCTAGAACCAGGGTCTGAACCGCCTTTGGCACCGTCGGTGCTAGTCTGGCGCCGGCGCTAGTCTGTCGTCGTCCTCGCTGAGTAAAAATTCTCCAGCTTTTGGTTGTTCTGCACCGTCGGTGCTGACCTTGGCGTTGCCTGCGCTGAGTATTTCATCAAAAACGTCATTTTGACTCCAAATTTCATCCTTTTTGCTTCCTTTTCACTTTAAGCTAAAAAAAATCAACAACCTGCAAAAAAACATCAAAATACCTTCCATTAAAGTGCAATATCGCCAAAATAAAGTATAAAATATGGGTCTAGAAATGCATATATTTTTTGTGTATCAAAATCCCCCAAACTTACATGTTACTTTTCCTCAAGTAACTTCTCTACTACATAAAAATATGGCTTATGGTAAAAAATTTAGCTTTTTGACTTCCATATTTTAATTCTCTAAACATAATAGTTTAACTTAAGAAAAATTCAAAATAATTCCAGTTAATACTAAAGGTGTAAAAAATATTCAAAGGTTTTCTTTCAAGAAAAATTGCAATTTGTTATATTAAAGTCACTTAGGAAATTCATATGAAAAATAAATTCATAAAAACTTATTAATAATTAAGTTAATATTCAAATCAAAAGTTTAGAAAATGTATCTAAGTCTTTTTCCTTAAGTTGATTCAAGCGAAGCCAATTTTTAATTAGGCATCTCCTCAAGCTTCTCCCCACATCTTTTGTTTTATTTTCTTTTCTCCTTTTTTTTTCTTCTCTTTTTTTTTTCTTTTTATGAGGATTACTATATCTGGATAGCCTTTAATGATTTTGAACTTCATTATCCTCTTCATAAAGTTAAAAACTTTTTACATTTCTTCACTTAACAAATTTATAATAACTCAAAAGATTTCAAAAGTTTAATTCTTTTCTTTTTACATGAATCTTTTAAGATTTTTTTTAATATTTCAAAAATATAAATTTTTTTTACTAAAAATAGAAAAACATAGTCTTATTCTATTTTACAAAATATCTTAGCCCCTAGAATTAACCTTTATTATTGAAAATTTTTACTTAAATTTAATATATATTTATAAACATAAATATAGTTATCTAGAGTTAACCCTTAATACTAAAGGTCATGTTAGTTTTAAAATTTTGAAAATTTAGTTAAGTGAGGACAAATAAAATTAAGTTCTTTCTCTCTTTCTAAAAATGATTTTTCTTCTTCCCCCCCCCCCAAACTTATATTTTTAAAAGAATTTTTTTACATGAAGAACTTTAAAAAATGAAGGGTGAAAGAAAGCATTTAATGCATAAAAAAAATTCATACCTGTGGAGATTCTGATTTTTTAACATAAATTTTGAAATACTGCAGGTGCTAATATGAAAAATACAAGGCTAAAAACATTAAATTGCACATAATACATATAAAATTTGCTGAGAAAGACCTAATCACAATACATAACAAAGTGCTAAAAATAACAACAGAACTAAACTAAATTCTAAAAATGAAAATAGTTTTTCACAATACAGTTTCACATAACATAACAGCAGAGTCTCAACAACAACATAACACAAACAATACAATCACACCATACAAACGCATACATATAAACAAACAAAAGATCACCAGTCATCATTTTCTTCATCATCGACATCTAGCTTCTGCTACTGATATGGAGTATAAGTAGGGTGAATAGGGAACTGAACTGTATGGTCACCCCTCAGGTATCTCACTAAAGCACATCATACTCAAATTTTTGGTAAATAAGATCATCAGTGTGAGCATTTCTAGCCTCCATATTTTGCATCCTATGATCCATCTTCAAAATATCTCCCCGTTGAATCATCATTTGGTCCAGCAACTCCCTGTTGCTAGGGTTTGGAAGTAGGCTCACTAAACGTTGTGGTTCTATAAGTAGAAGGAATATCCCTGGCCTCTCTTCCAGATCTCCAATCAACATGGGACTCATAAGTCTGGATGTTGGCAGGCCCAATCGGTCTTTAAGGCTCAATCCTCTCCTCATCAAGTCTGAAATCAACTCCTGCATGCTCACAAAGTGTGTAAATGAAAGTAGGGTGTGCCAATCTACTAGTGGTCTCTCCCAGAGCAATAGATCGAATGTTCATATAAATGATAGAGCCTACATTTATATTCATCACTTGCTGAATACGGGAGTTTAGGATGGCTCTATCCTTGGTCACTTCAATATGATGGGTTGTTGGAATCATCCTCCCAGAAATAAAATAATGTCAGACCTTAGACACTACATTTAACATAGAAAGGGGAAAGTTAACTTTAACTCCATTCTTTATTTTCCAAGACACTTTCTCACTAGTCAGAAAAGAAATAACTTCATCTAAGGCTTAATCTGTAGCTGAAAACGGATGATACTGGCATCTATAAACATCTTCTAATTGATAAAACTCATTGATTTTTCTTAAAGTAAACTCCACCCTTTTTTTGGAACAAAAATAAAATCATCAGAAGCCTCAGGAAGGTTGGCATAAAATTCCATCACAATTTCAACTATCGCATCGGTAGTAAAATAGCAGAAGTTTTCTCACTGTCGAGCGATAATCAATCGTTCAACTTCTCCTCCCAAATTTTAAAACCTCGGTCCTGAATTAATTTTTTTCTTGAAGACTATGAAATTGGCACTGGCTCTAAAACTAATAAACCTTTGCTCGTCATATTCTACTTTCCTTTTGCTCAATTTAGGTGCCATAGGAAATCTAGAAAAAATTGAAAAAAAATCCAAATAAATCCAAAATTTCGAAAATCAAAATGTAAATCACTTTAAACTTAAATCCACTAAGTAAGAGTTCTTCACCAAGGCATTTTCTCAAAATCTCTCAAAAAAATTTTAAAATTTCGGATCTAGTCAATGTGAGAAAAATTTTTGGTGAAAATAAAAAATTTTTACTTTAAAGTGTAGCTCTTACCTAGAGAAGATGAAATCTGGAGTTCCTTTGCCCCTAAATCGCATCAAATCCACCCAAAATCATGCTCTAGGTGCAAAACCAAAGGTTGAAGGTGACTTAAGGGGTAAAAATGGAGGTTTACGATGAAAATCGTTAATTAAAGGGTTAATTCATTGCTCTCGGGTCGAAGGCACCGTCGGTGCCAATGTCAGCGCTGTCGGCGCTGAAGGACCGAAATTCACTATTTAGATTTTCAAATTTTCAATTTCCTTTCAAATTTCTCCAAAGTTTTTAGTATTTTTAAACACAATTTTTTATCTAAATTCATAAATACACATTTCACAAACAACAACAAACTATTTTTTATATATGAAAATACACTTTTTACAAACACATTTCACAAATCACAAATTCACACCTATTAAGCAAACTAATTATAAATCAGCATCAAAATCAAGCCACAACACTAAACACTGACACAAAACTATACACATAATCAAAGTTCAGAATTCTAAAGCAAAAACAAGCCAAATCAAACTTAACCAAATCCACGCAATTACACTAAACACATAAACACTTTTAAGCAAGTAGAGAATCCACAATCTTCAATCATTCAGCCTCATCTTCAATGCTTTCACCTCCTCTAATATCTCCCATAGATTGGTAATGAACATATATGTTGTAGAAGGATCGGCACGGGAATTGATCTATTGAATTTTCTTCGATCCACCCCTTTTCTTCAAACATCTGAACTAATCCTGCTTCAAAAATTCTAGTGTGACCAAAATTCTCTTTCATTCTTCAATCTAAGTGATCAAAAAGGTACTTGAGATCTCCCACTGCATTCATAATACTCTGAAGTTCTCTTTCAATTTTCTTCAATTTCTTCTCTAAAGTAAGCGAAGTTCCAACTAATGGTGGCATTAATGGAGTTGAAGCATGTGAAGAATGATCTATGTTAGCATTTAGTGCTTCATTTCCATTACCAACAAACCGATCATCAATAAGAATCATGGGTTCCCACGGTAGTAAAATTTTTTCCCAACTTTCATATGGCACTTGAGATTGACTGCAAATCAGAAAAATTGTGAAAGGATGCCCAAGTCCATATATTGACCCATTCATAATGATTCCCATCACAGATTTAAATATAATTGAACCAAAATCAATAGGTTTCTCCATTTGAGTATAGTAGTTTAAAATAACACTCTCCTTGGGGACTCTACTGATCTTCATGGTAGGGAGTAACATTGCACAAATAAGGAAATGCCACTGCTTCGGAATTGGATTAAGTGATAAAGTAGGAAAACTAATATATCCTTCATCTCGCACTTCCCACATATCACTTTCATCTGTTAGAAATTTTAAATATCTTGCATCAAATCTTTTGTAGGAATGAAATTTGCATAATGACAGATTGAAACATTATCTATCATATACAATTCATTAATCCTCACAGGAGTAAATGATACAGCCTTACCTCGTACGAAGACAACTCCTTGGGTAATTCCATGTAGATTTGCATATAACTCCTTCACTACAGGTACAACAACCTCAGTGATAGTGTAACACAGCACTTCTTATTGCCTTTGCAGAATAATTTTGTCAACTGGAGCACTTGGATTGATCAACCCATGATTAACAAACTCTCTTTCCTTGATCAATCTCTTCTTCGTAATAACTTTATCGTATAATCTCTTCGCATTGAAACTAATAAACTTTCTTCTATTGAAAACTCCATACCTTGAAGTATTTCTGGAATTGGAAGCCATTTAATCCAAAAATAGAAAGTTTTTAGGCGTCATAGGTAGTTTTTAGGACTTTAAAAACACCTTTGGGTGGTTATTATGGAGTGAAATCCCACTAATGTCCGCCAAAAGTTGCAAGAACCATCCAACCGCTCTCGGTACTGCCGGTGCTCCCGATGGGCGCTACCGGCGCTGAGATCCATTTTCTTGGACGCCGTCGGCACTAGTGGCCAAATCTTTGCGATCTTCATTTTTTATTTAATTAGATTCCAACATTTATTCTAATATCAATATTATGACTTAATTTCTAATAAATACAATTGTGTAGGATTATTATCTACTAATATATAAGACACTTAACAAACTAAATAGTAGTACATAGACATATAAGTATGAGTTTCCTCCCACAAAGCGCTTGGTTTAACGTTGTTAGCCCGACATACCATTTGTTTAGTTGGATTGACTTAACATTAAAACTTCTTTAAATTGAGGCATGTATCCTTCATAATAGTGTTTCAAATGATGTGCATTAACTTTAAATATCTTTTCAGTTTTAAGATTTTTAATCACAAAAGTTCGATAATGATAAACTTTAATCACTTTAAATGGTTCTAACCATCTGGATTTCATTTTTCCTGGAAACAATCTCAATCTTGTATTATATAATAGAACTTTTTGTCCAAGTTCAAATTTCTTCTTAATAATCTTCCGATCATGTCATATTTTCATTTTTTCTTTATAGATTTTTGCATTATCATATGTTTCATTCTAATCTTCTCAAGTTCATTGAGTTGCAATAATATTTTCTCACTAGCATCTTTTAGATTAAAATTAAATTCCTTAATAGCCCAAAATACTTTATGCTCTAATTCTAAAGGTAAGTGGCATGCTTTTCCAAATATCAGTATGTGCGGGAACATTCCTATAGAAGTCTTATAAGCAGTTCTGTATGCCCATAAAGCAGTATCAAGTCTAGCAGGCCAATCTAATTTATAAGGATTTATAGCTTTTTTCTAAAATGCGTTTAATTTCACGATTTGATACTTATGCTAGACCCCTAGTCTGAGGATGATAAGTCGTAAAGAATCTATGCATAATATCTTATTTCTTAATTAATTTTCCAATTCTCTTATTCCTGAAATGAGATCCTCCATCAATAATAATTACTCTCGGCATTTTATATCTTGTAAAAATATTTTTATTTAAAAACTTAGAAACACTCTGAGCATCACATTTAGGTACAACAACTAAAAATATTTTTAATTAAAAATTTAGAAACACTCTGAGCATCACATCTAGGTACAATAATAGAATCTTGTAAAAATATTCTTAATTAAAAATTTAGAAACACTCCGAGCATCACATCTAGGTATAGCAATAGCTTCAATCCATTTGGACATTTAATCAACACAAAGTAATATATATAAGTTTCCAAATGAAGGCATAAATGGTCCCATAAAATTTAATCCCCACATATCAAAAATTTCAACATCTAATGTGTAATTTAGAGGCATTTCATTTCTTCTAGATATATTTCCTACACTATAACGTCTATCGCATGTTTTAATATGTTCATTAACATCTTTAAAAACAGTAGGCCAATAAAATCCATCTCGTAAAATTTTATATGTAGTTCTATTTATTTCAAAATGTCCACCAAATTTTTTATGGTGGCCATATTTAATTTTTTGGTGGCCATATTTAATTTTCCCACATTTGGTCTAGAAAGAGTAAATGAAAGTGGTCTTTTCTGGTGGCCATATTTAATTTTCTATAGTCAATGCAAAATTTCCCAACCAGTTACTTGTCTTATTGATATTAATTCATTTTTCTCATTTTCTTCAACAGTCAGTCCTTCTTTCTTCGGGACACAGTGAATTGGGCTTACCCAAGCACTACCTGAAATAAGATATATATTTCTAGCATCTAACCATTTTGAAATCTTTTTTTTAATAACTTTATTCATTATTGGGTTTAATCTTCTCTGAGAATCAGCTTTAGGTTCATATTAATAATATTTCATTATTGGGTTTAATCTCCTCTAAGGATCAGCTTTAGGTTCGTATTGTTCATCTAATATAATTCTGTGCATACAAATTGAAGGACTAATTCCTTTAATATCTATTAAAGTCCATCCAAAAGCCTTTTCATAATTTTTCAACATTTTTATTAACTTTTGTTCCTGAATCTCAGTTAACTCGAAAGATATAATAATCGACAATGTAGATGACTCTCCTAAAAATACATACTTTAAATGAACAGGTAATATCTTTAATTCAAGTTCAGGTGGTTTAATACTTGAAGGGATAAGATTTTTACAATCGTTTTCCAACAAGTTTAATGTTTAAAATTTGCCCTGAATATAATCCAAATCTTCTTCTTTAATTTCATCTTCATTCTCAAAAATTTCTCCTTGCTTAAAGTTATCTTCGACTTCTTTCTTAAATTGTTCATTACTTAGATAATCAGGTATTTCCATCATGAAACATTCATTATCTTTTTCTATTGCTGGATATTTCATAGCTTTTGCTATATTAAATTTTACTTCTTGATCATTACCTCTCATTATTAATTCTCCTTTTTGTGCATCTATTACAACCTTCCTGTTGCAAGAAATGGTCTCCCTAAAATAATAAGAATCCTTTATCTTCCTCCATATCCAATACTATAAAGTCTACAGGGAAAATAAATTTATCCACTTTTGCTAGTACATCTTCTATAACTCCTTTTGGATAAGTTATTAATCGGCGAGCTAACTGAAGAGTTACATTATTTGGAAAAATTTCTTCCAAATCTAAACGTTCAAAAATTGATAAGGTCATAAGATTGATACTCGCTTCTAAATCACATAAAGCTTTTCCATAAAACTTTTCACCAATTGAACAATGTATAGTAAAACTACCCAGATCTTTTAATTTTTCAAAAAGCTTTTTCTGAATAATAGCACTACACTCTTCACTGAGTGCAACAGTCTCATAATCTATAAACTTTCTTTTCTTATTTAGTACATCCTTCTTAAAGTTTGCATAACTTGGCATTTGTTCCAAAGTTTCAACAAAAGAAATATTTATTGTTAACTTCTTAAGGATTTCTAAAAATTTTGTAAATTGTTTATCTTTATTCTTCTGCTTCAGTCTTTGAGGAAACGGAGGTAATGGTTTTTCTACAGGAACCTGTGTTTGTTCATTTTCCTGTTGATCATTTTCCATTTCTTCCTTCTCTTCATCAACTTCAGTTTCTTTTTGGATTCTTGTTTCAATTTCTTTTCCACTTTACAATTGAATAGGTTTAATTTCCTCTTTATTTTGATCTTTTGAATTCCATAAGGTCTATTACTAAGTGCAGTAGCAATATGTCCTAATTGATTTTCAATATTTCTAATAGGAGCCCCTTGATTCTGTATATGATTTCCCATATTCAACAACACTTCTTCCATCGTCAACTTCTTTTCCTTAACTTGTGGGTTAGGATTGGAGCTAAATCCTGGAGGATAATAAGGTCAAAAATTAGGATTTCCTTCATTATTCAGATTTACAGATGGATTCACCTAATTATTATAATTATTTTAACTAAAATTAGGGTGATTTTTTCATCCAGGGTTAAAATAGTTACAATAGGGATGTTATTTTGATTATTTATAGCGTTTAAGGTTTCATAAGATGGTTGAGTATCAATAATCTATCCTAGTGAATTTTCCTCTAATACTAGGGGTATTTGAGAATAGTTCACTTCTATTGGATCAATATTTTTAGAAATAGCAGCAATTTAAGATGCCAAAATAGAATTGCATCAGAATCATGAATATTGGCTACTCTCTTAGGATTTACCCTTTCAGAGGGCCATTGAAAATTGTCAATAGTCATTTCTTCAATTAAAGAATATGCTTCATCAAAAGGTTTTGACATGAATGATCTGCCCGCAGCAGCATCTATAATAGATCTTAATGATCCTACTAATCCATTGTAAAAGATTTAAATTATTAACCAATCTAGCAAATCATGGTGTAGGCATTTTCCAAGAAGATCCTTAAATCTTTCTCAGGCTTCATATATTGATTCCCCTTCAAACTGACAAAAAGATGAAATATCATTTCTAAGCTTAGCAGCTTTCAAGGGTGGAAAATATTTAGCCAAGAATTTTTGTGATAGTTCTCCCCAAGTTCTAATAGATCCAAGTGCTAATGAATTTAACCAAGCCTTGGCTTTATCCTATAATGAAAAAGGAAAAAATTCTAAGCCTAACAGCATCATTAGACACTCGTCATATTTAAATGTAGCACAAATTTCAAAAAAACAAGCAAGATGTAAGTTAGAATCTTCAGTAAGTGATCCTCCAAACTAGTTATTTTGTACCATTTGTATAATAGCTAGTTTAAGCTCAAATGAATTAACAGCAATATAAGGATTTTGAAAAGTTAAATGAAGTTTTTCTGTTATCGGATTCGCATAATCTTTTAAAGGTCTTTGTCGATTCTCATTTATTAGATTTTCTATATTATTTGTCATTTCTTTCATATTTTTAATTTCTCTTTATTTTTTTTTAATCTTTCTAATCGTACGTTCTAATTCTGAATTTTAAGATACTAAACTTTCAAATCCAATATTTCACATAAATAAATAAAGTAAGAAAAGTAAAATTATTTAAAAATAAACTCTTAAATAAATTTCTTTTTTTTTAATTTTTTATATTTTTTTGTATTTTTATATATTTGTATATATATAATCTAAATTTCCTAATTTTTCAAAACTATTTAATTTAATTAAATTTAACCGTTACCTTCCCCAGCAACGGTGCCAAAAATTTGATCTCGATTTTTATATGTAAGGATTTATGAAGTTGACACCACTATAGCGCTAAAAACTTGATCCTTATATAAAAAGTAAGTTGTGTAAAATATATATAATTATAGGCAATTAATAATGGGATTCGACACAAGTATATGTATCGTTATCAAGTAATAATGGACTTTCTATTTAAGCCATAAATATCGATCCCACGGGGAAGGTGTAAGTTAGCAATGATAAATTTTATCAAAAAATTTACAAAAAATTAAACAAAATCACTATCACTAATTTTGAATGTTGAGATATTAAACAAACTAAATTAGTTAACTATTAGCAAAACGAAAATGCAAATTCTGAATAATAACTACTAATCTACTAACTATATTTATGTAATGAGGATTTTTTATGTGAAAAAACATCATTCCTACTATAATGAAATACTCGTGAAATGAGATGAGATAAATATTTATAGTTTGTATTGTGCCAAATAAGAGTAATTTTAATTTTCTACCCTATTACAGTGCATAGAAAATCATTGATTAATCTTAGGTTTAGTCCCTAAATTCGTAGCTAGGCTAGGAGGATATCGGCTCACACTATAGAGCTCCCACTTCCCTTCACATGAAGGCTTACTTTCACTTTAATTTTTGAACACTAAGAGCAAATTGGGGATTTTAGTCCATCACCCTAAAAATTCTCCAATTCTATACCCAATAAAGAATATTTGCACTTAATTTCTTGAACGAATTTCTCCTTCATAAAATCAAATGCGACCCTCACTCTGTTGTAGAACTCATACTTCATTTCCTTGATCATATGTTTCACAACATATTTTAACAAATCAATTGGTCAGATTGAAAAGATTGGAGTTGAAAAATCATCACAATTTATTTTATATTTTAATTATGGCACATTCATTTTATCTTTTCATTTCACCATATCTTAGAGTAGGGGGAAAGATAGAGGGAACTACTCAGACTTCATGAGAAAGATATGACTAAACACAAATTTTATATATAAAAAAAAGTTCATACAACACTAAATAAACAAACAAACTTATCTGAAACTATTTCTCAAAGCAAATCCTCTGTAGCCTTTCCTTAGAAATGCAGGAAGAGGAACTCTCTCACTTTCTCCTTCTCCAACACTCTTACATAAAGTTTCACACTAAATCTCACCACAAAAACTCTAAACTATGAAAGAAAAATTACTATTTGACTCCAATATGGTGGTGGAATAAAGATGGATTATGAAAATGTGGCGTGGTGGAACGTTGTGGAGTGAAAAATGAACGCAGAGGAGCCACTTTTCTGATGAAATTCGGCCCCAAATAAAGCCTAAGGTCAGTTCTCCAAGAGGTGCCTCCAAAAACTCTTCAAAAATCATCCAAATACATCGAACCTTCTAGAAACGATGTCTAAACCTCCTTTGGCACCGTCGGTGCTAGTGTGGCACTGTTAGTGCTGAGTAAAAATTCTTCAGGTTTCGGTTGTTCTACGTCATCGGCGCTGACCTTGGCGCTGCTGGCACTGACCTTGGTGTTGCCGGCGCTGCCGGCACTGAGTATTTCTTCAAAAATGTCATTTTGACTCCAAATTTCATCATTTTTTCTTCATTTTTGCTTTAAGCCTAAAAAATCAACAACCAGCATGAAAACATCAAAATACCTTCCATTAATGTGCAATATTACTAAAAATAAGTAAGAAATATGGGTTTTAAAATGCATGTATTTTTGGTTTATCAAAATCCCTAGTAACAGCATGAAAAACTTGACCCGTCCCAAAATTACACACTAATATAGAAGGCAAAAAAAACTTAACTCAATTTATATTAAGTATTTAATGTACAAAATTTAAATGTTATATAAAATATATATATAATAGTTCACAAACTAGTGGTTCTAAACAAGTGCACGTATCGCTTCAAGTAATATAAGGCTTTCTTTAAAAACCCTAGTATCAATCCAACAAAGAAGCATAGTAAGAAATCCCTTAGGCTAATTCTAGTCTACTACTATAAACAATTAGTTTTGAAGGTTGATTAAAATGGTTTTAACGTATGCTAACAAACTAAGCTTATTAAATTAATTTCTAAACTTTAATGTTAAATTTACTAAGACTAAACAAAGTTTTGTGACGAAGAGTTCAAATTTAAGAAAGTATCTTTCCTACTAC
This sequence comes from Phalaenopsis hybrid cultivar, assembly GCA_002079205.1. NCBI lineage: Eukaryota > Viridiplantae > Streptophyta > Magnoliopsida > Asparagales > Orchidaceae > Phalaenopsis > Phalaenopsis hybrid cultivar. The sequence continues at coordinate 125,438 of JXCR01107713.1, read as the reverse complement.
AATGAATTTTTTGTTAATGATAGAGATAAATGGTTTGAATTTGTATTGGGTCAAATATGAGCAGTTTTCATTTTGTACCCTCGGTCAAGTCTTATAGAGAATCATTGTCTAATCTTAGGTTTTGTCCTTAAATCCATGGTTAGGCTGGGAGGATACTGGCTCTCACTCCAGAGCTCTCACTTTCCTTCCCCTGTAGGCTAACTCTCACTTTAGTTCTTAAAAACCAAGACCAAATTGGGGATTTTAGTNATATATATATATATATATATATATTTCTATTTATTTACACTCAATTCCATGAACGAAACACCCCTTCGTGGAACCGAATGTGATTCTCACTTTGTTTTGCAACTCATACTCCATTTCTCGGTTAGCATGTTCACAACAGATGTTAACATTTCAATTGGTAAAATAGAAAAGTAAATTAAGAACGGAGTAAGAAATCATCACAATTATTTAACATTTAAATGACACATTCAAATTATCTCTCCATTTCACCATATCTCATTGTAGGGAGAAAGACAAAGAATACTACTCAGAATTCATGAAAAAGATATAACAAAACACAGATTATATATATAAAAACAAGTTTACAAAACAAAGAACTGAAAGAGCACAACTTATCTTAAACTCCTCCTCAAGCAAATCCCTTGAAGTTCCCTTGAAGTACTTTCTCTCTTTACAATCAACATTGAATTCTCTCTTAGAAATGTATTAGAGAAGCAACCTCTCACATTCCCTATCCTCTTACAATTCTTCAAGGAAATCCTCTCCACAAACAAGACTTTACTCTACACTTACACACACTCACACACCCACATGCACTCACACTAGCACACACACACACTAGCACACACACACACACACACTATGAGAGGCGCCAGTCCCTCTCTTTTAAAGTGGCACAAAATCCCTCCTTTTTCCTAAGAGCTTCACTTTAAGAGACGCATCTCTTCACTCCAAGTGTCTAGATTCATTGAATCACTACAAGAAACACATCTCTTCATTTAAAAATCACTCATTAACTCTAAGAGATAAATCCCTTCATTTAAGAGCCTTTCTAAGTGTCTAGATGCATTGAATCACTTAATGGGGTGTTTGAATCACTTAGGAGCCTTCTAGAACATCAAAAACTACCAAAAATTCATCCATAATCCTCTGTCGGTGCCGGTCTAGGTGCCTTTGGCGCCATTTTTTGTCACTTCTATGGATTCAGGCACCATCAATGCCGGCCTGCACGCCATCAGCGCCAATCTGCAGCAGCTCCACTGTTTTGCTTCGTTTGGCTTCGTTTCAGCTCTACTTCACTTTGTTTCAGTTGTGTTTCATTCCTAATAGATAGACCTACAAAATAAGCATAAAAAAATTTTCTTTAAAGTGTAATTTCAGTCAAAAACATGTGAGAAGTGAGAATTAGATTAAGCATATAAAGACATTTTGAAATATGTCAGGCCAAAATTTTCTTTCTTGCATGTTTAGCTCCAAATGGCACCGTTTTTGCTTCTTTTTTACCAAAAATTCATTTCTTGTGTCTCAAGCCAAAAACATGCAAAATACCTTCCTTTAAATTGCAATATCATTAAAAATGAGTATAAAATATAAGTCTAAAGTTACATATATTTTTGGTGCATCAAAGTCCCCCAAACTTAAATGTTACTTGTCCTTAAGTAATTGTTAACCTGACTTTTAGTTGAGGTTTAGTTTTCACTCTTTAGTTGTGTAAGGTCTAGCCATAGGATTTTTCTGCTGACTATTCTTAGAAGACTAGAAAGGAACCCTCAACATTATAACTCTAAACTCCTCTTTGCTCAACTTAAAGTTCCACATATTGGTCCTAACCTCTAGCACTTAGTAGGTGGGGTCAGTATGGGGGATCTCAAGGAGAGACCCCTTAGGAATGTTTGACCTTATGGTTGACTTTGGGTGTTGGTCTGGAGCTATTTTACTCACTTGCACCCACTTTCACCACTCTCACCCAAAATCACTCACAATTCTAAAATCCAAAATTGCTCACTTTGACCCCTTGATCTTTTGGGAGAGTCATGTAGATGATCTCCTAGACCCAGTAGCATTAGGCTAGGGTTTAGCTAAGACTAGTACATAGAGAACCCAAATGGGGATTCCATTGATTCATAGCTCATACATGGTGGTTGACACCCCAATTCTATCAAAAATACCCAACTTGACATTTTGCCCCAAAATCTACACAAATTACCTAAACACCCCCAAATCCCAAATTTGGCCTAAATTTCTCAATTCACTCAAAATACCCAAATTTGTTCAAAAATTATTTTAAACCATTTCAAAATACCCAAATTAACCAAAACCATAAAAAAATTCCAAATTTACCAAAATACCCCAAAAATTGCCAAAATTAAAAAATACCTTGGCGCCCCAAACTTTCTCAAAACCTCCAAAATCACTTTAAATTTCTCCAAAACCAATTTGAACTCTCCAATTGAACCCAATTTGGCTAATTTGACCATTTTGACCATAATCCCCAAATTACCTTTAAGGGCTCAATTCCCCTAAATTCACCTTAAATGTCAATCAATTTGGTCCAAATTTCCATCAATTTCAATCATAAACTTAAATTCACCCTTCATATGACCAATCTAAATCATATCCAAGCCTAATTGGCCCATGCTTTGAGCTCAATCTTGATCTAAGTCAAACCCCCAATTTTAGCCGTATGACTTAATCCCACCAAATCGAACCTCATAGCCTACTCAATGTGCCCAAATTTGAGTTCTAAATCTTTCATAACACTCCTACGCACCAAACTTGACCTTAAATTGGCCTTGGTCAAGCCTCAATTTCACTTAATTTCAACCCAAGTCCAAAATTCTCCAAATTGGCTATGTCCCAAAATTCTACCAAATTGAATGTCTTAACCCCAAAATTGGCACCTAATTTAAGTTAAAAACTCTTTATGACATTCATATAGACCATTTTCAACAATCAATTTGAACCTCACCCAACCTTAGCCAAATTTAGACCCAAGTCTAGCCCAACATGCCCAAATTGACCAAGATCACAAAATCCTTAAAATTGAGCTTCCAATTGAACTCAAAATCACTTCAATCCTTCACTAAAAGTCGTCATAACAATCATATACACAATGTTGATCAATCAATTAGGGTCAAAGTCATGGCTAGCCTAATCCAAACCCAACTTTTAGCCATTTGGACCCAAATTGGACCCATGCACCAAAATTTACCTAGCCATGCTTAAGCCACCAAATTGATTACACCACAGCCACTAAGTTCACTCTATTGACCAGGCTAAATCCCCTTGGACCAGCCATGGTAAGCTATGGACCATTGGATCCCTAAATTAAGGGATTTATGCCCATTTATGGGCCTTAACCAAAAATCTTACCCATCATCACTTGCCATTGAGGGTTAATTATAATTAACCCTTCCACTGGCTCACCTGACCTTCTGGCCACCTCCCCTGGCCCTACCGGCCAGCCTAGTGGATGGAAAACACCAAAATCGAGAGCCCCAAGCTAAAATTCAAACCCAAACTAACCCATCTAAGCTGGCCAATTCCAATTGGCTTTAGCACTTCAAAACCCACCACTTAAGCACCATTTTGCACCCCTTAATTGACCATAATAGCCACCCTTGGCCATTTTTATTTAAAACTCATCTCCATGGCCAAGAAAAAAGAGAGTTGAAATTTGCTTATGGAAACTCTACCAAATTTCTCTCAGAGACTCCCTAATTCCTCCTCTGTTCAAGCCTACCATTTTCCCCCACTGATCCCCACTGTGGAAGCTCAATTTTTAGCTTAAATTTCTGCTAAAACCAGGACAGAACTCCCCATATCACCACAATGAACCAAACTTCAATTAACTGTGCATACACCATCTCCACAGTGAAAGAAGTTGATTCCCCACAAAAGCCCCCTGAAATCGCCTCTAACCTAGCTCTAGACCAACACCTGAAATTGAGCTTGATTAAATTCATACCTAGACCATTCAACAAGGTTTAACACTTCATCTGGAGGTTTGTTGGGACCAATCAAAGCTACCACAACCATCTGATTGAGGCCTCCCCTCTCAGATAAAGGTATTGAACTGCAACAAAAAATCAAGTTTGTTTCGACCCTCCATACATATTTACCATATTTCATGCCGTATAAACCATATAAATGTGTTTGTCTTAAGTAGATGAAGGTTTAGGAACAAACCCCATGCATTTTTGTTTAGTCTAGGCTAAGATGTTAAGGTTTTAGTGCGAACAGCTTAAGGGTTAGGTCACTTGGGGATGATAACGGAGAGCCGACTGATCGCGCGTGTATCGAATGGACGGAGGAGATCAAACCGGACAGATCCGTGGTGCATAAAGCGCGGTCTCTGTGGAGGCTACATGGATGGCAGCATAAAATGGTGGAACGATGCCTGGAGCCTTCGGAGCGGACTACGATGAGTTGGTTCCTCGTGGATAAGTAGAAAAATATGAATTTTTGAATTTTTTAAATGCCTAAAATTCATATCTTTCTCTAGAAAAATCATAGAAATAAAAAATACCCTGTTGTTCAGTGAATAGAGGAGAATAATGTGGACTAAAAATAAAAATTATTTTCTCACTCCCTACTTTTTATTAATTAAATGCGCTCTGTGGTATTTTAATTATTCATGGATTAAAACATTTTACCATGGCTTGAAATTTTGAGGGTTTGTTCCTCATGACAGAGGCCATGTCTTCTAATTTTTCCAAGGTCAGAGGACATCTCTATGCTTCTAACCCTAATTTTCAAGCTAAGGTGACAATTTTGGCTTATTTTAATTATATAAATCAAAATATCACTTGAAAAATTATGAGAATAATTTTAGTAGGTTCCTTGTGATCAGAGAAATCTAGAAAAAATATTTTGATGCTTTGAATCATTTTATGAATTTTTATACTTAGATAAAAATAAATACCTTGTATTAATTTGTGTAAATCAAATACATATAAAAAATTAACAAAATACACTTCTCATTGTTCATAAAAATCATGTCCATCCACTGTAAAAATATCAAAATCATTTGACTTAGTCTAGGCACTAAAATTGATTTCTCAAGGTAACCTTGCTTTTTGTATAAAAATAATTATATTAAATCAAATATGCTTAGATAAATTATGAAAATTATTTTTCTAAGTTCCTTGTGATCAGGGGCATTTTATAAAAATAAAACCCATTTTTGTGAAAATATTTCATTTTTAAAACTATATTTTGAATTAAAATAATTAAAATAATCAAAGCTTTCAAAAATAAAAAAAAATTATTCAAAATGAGTGGGAATGTCCCCTAATCACTTAAAATTCATTAAGACATTTTTACTAATTTTTCTAAGTTAAAAATAAAATTTTAAAGGCTTAAAAATGAATTTTTCATATTTTCTCACTAAAGTAATTATATTAAATAAATTAAAAATCACAAAAATATAAAATTTGATTATCTGTGTTTTCTGAACTCAGAGGAGTCTAATAAAAGTATAAAAATAATTTTTATAATTAAAACACTATTTTCTTTATAAATAAATCATGAAAATTGATCTAAAATTAAATAATAAAAATAGAAATTTGATTCAAAAAATCATGAAATTTTGCCTAAGTGTTTATCTAATCTTAGAAAACCTCTAAGAATTTTTCCATAAATAAAAATTTTATTTTGGATAATTAAATAAATTAACTTTTGAAAATTCTATTTTCTAAATTTAAATAATTATCTAAATTAAATCAAATTTGAGGGTCCACATATCTTCCTCTAACATTTTAATTACCTCATGGATATAACACTTTAAACACTCAAAGTCATTTGAGTTGTGTTTAAAGAGTTATGAGGTGAAGTGCCCCAAGTGCAAAGTGGTAATTTTAAGACTTTGGTGCCTTGATAAAAAATTTAGGATTATCAAAGGGAAAATGGGTAATTTTGATCTTAATAAACATGTTTGGATGATTGAAATACAATGGGGCTAAAAGGTAGGAAACCATTCAACACCCTTGCACAACATCAACTAAAAACATAGTTCTCCTAATTTTCATGACTTGGAAGTCAATTAAAGATCAAATGATTCTTAAGTGATGGGCGTAAGCCAGAAGGATGATAATTTACTTTCCTTAAGCCCAAAATTAATGATAATGCGATCTTTAAATGAAAATACATGTCACTTGAACTAAAATCTTAACCTTCACCAAATTGCCCATTATGATTGCTAAGGGCTTGGTGGTGACCTAGGCTCGATATTTAATCTCAATTGATTTGATTTAGAAGATAGTTAGGCTAATATAAATTCCTTAAACACTGCAAGTCCAACTTTACTTATGGGCACCACAATCTTAAATGACTTAGACTTGCCTTAGGGTCACTCACTCACATAACTCTTAAATGAAACATCAATTGATTAATCGAGTATCTAATCCTTGGGATAATTAAATTATTAAGCTTCAATGAGCAATGGGGTAGCCACACTCTAAACTTTGATGGTTAATGGAACAATATGATAAGTTCAAAAATGAAGTCAAAATAGTTCAAGAGATCTTCAAAATAGTTCAGGGTCATATCCCGAGCACTTTGGAATCTTTTGGATGTTTTGAAGGAAAAATTTAACTTATCGTATTTTGTCCTAAAATCATTTATTAGGATCTTTCGAGATTCAACTAAATCATAACTTGGGGTTTGGTAGCTAAACCTTCATCTACTCTTGCAATTTAAACTTTCTTGTAATATTATCTACATATCTTGAAAGTACTGATCTTTCATGTGGTGAAATTAGAAGACTCGCCAGGTACGCTTTTACAGTTTATAGTTACCATCTTTTGTTGTACTTTCCACACTGTATTTTATACTTACAAAACTTGCATGTTAAACAACGATGACACCATGCATGAAAACCAAAACTGCTAGGATAGCCACAAAACCAAAACCAAAACTAAAATAAACCAAGATAAAATTCACCGCCACAACATTCAAAATATAAGACAACTCAAAATTTTAATCACAAACATCACACAAAACAACAATTGGAACTAAATTAAGATGTCTATATCAGATGATCAGGAACCCCTCGGAGGAGGTAACCTACGGTTGCTAATGAGACTTCCCACAATCTAAATGAAAGTATGGAAATCATTAAATTGAGTTTAGTAAATTCATTTGGACTAAGTGAATTTGATAGAAAATAGTGGTACCAAAACGAGGGAATCGTAGGATCCTAACCGGTGTCGCTCTAATTAACTTTAACATGCCCCATAACATTTAAAGAACTTTAACCATAGGACCATTTGATTTGACATCATAACTTGACACATTAGAAGACTTAAACTTGTCACGACGAGGAGCTTGGAGCTAGCTTGGTGGGCAGCACAACCATCTTCAACAGCAAAACCTGTCTATATCAGCTAAACCATTCTTTCCTTAAAATTAAACAACAAGCCATAGAATATTGTGGTTGTTTTCTTATGCAACATAAATCCTCACCCTATCTTTAGGTCATTGTATAGCTTTATTGTACAATCTAAGCCCTAACTCGTCTTAGGATTCCAAGGTTGTCATTTGTTACGACCTAAACTCTCACATCTTCCAGGTTATTTGTGTGATCGTTTCACACGAATGTAAGCCCTAAATTAATAAAATCGATAGGATGAAACACCTAAATATTTCTCCTCAAAACTGAAACCAAATCATAGGCTAGCTTGGGAAGTGATCAAGGTTCTCCTCCGGATCTATGACATCCTCTAGTCCTTCCTCCTTTGGACTCTACAACAAAATGCTCCAAATTTGAACTATTCCCCTTTTACACCTCTTTGTCTGATTTTGTATAAAAGTCCTATCCTTTTGACTTCTTTGAAGATAATATTTCCTGATTTTTTATCGAGAGTTTTCTTAGGTGGCTTCGATCATTTAAGATATAATTAACTATAGGGGCTTGCCCTTATACGAAGCTTGTCTGAACCCAGCTTAATGTAAACCCTATTTAATTCTGCATATTAAATAGGGGAATTTTTTGGCAAATAAAATGGTTTCACAAACCAAACAGATGTCATGTATTTCTTAGTTTATTTGATCGAGTCTCACCCTCAAGTCTTGTGTTTATCTTTTGGGATAGATGCAGGGTTTAAGGTATAGTGCTCCTTTATTTAAACTATAAAAAATATGGAGTTAGTTTGATTTCATATTTTTCTAAACTATATGTATAAGTAAATTAAATGCATTTCCGAAGCGGGCGACTAGATTTCGATTATGGTGGCCGACAGCTTCAAACGGGCAACTCCTGAACCAAAATTGTGTCGACAGTAACACTTTTACTACGTAAAAATATGACTTATTATAAAGAGTTTAACTTCTAAATTTCTATAATTTGGTCTACTAAATATAATAGCATAACTTAAGAAAAAATTTTAACAACTTAAGTCAAAAGTAAAAGTGTAAGAATACTTAGTAGTCAATGTTGACCTCACTTTTGGTTGAGGTTTAGTTTTTCCTCTTTGGTAGCCTAAGGTCTAGCCATAGGACTTTCGTGTTGACTATTCCTGGAAAACTAGAAAAGGAACCCTCACCATTAGAAATTCTACCCTCTTCTATACTCAACTTGAAGTTCCACATATTGGTCCTGACCTCTAGCACTTAGTAGGTGGGGTCATTATAGGGGAGCCCAAGGTGAGTACCCGTAGGACTGCTTGCCCTTAGGGTTGACTCTGGGTGCTGGTTTGAGGCTAAAGAACTCACTTGCACTCACTCTCACTCACAATCAATCACAACCCTAAACCCAAATTTTCCTGACTTTGGTCTCTTGATCCTTTGGGAGACTCACGTAGATGGTCCTTTAAATCCACTAGCCCTAGGCTAGGGTTTAGCTAAGACCAGTACATAGAGGACCTAGATAGGGTTTCCATTTTTCCATAGCTCATGTAGGGTGGTTGATACACCAACCCTACCAAAATACCCAATTTGACCTTTCACCTCGTAACCTACCTAAATCACGTAAACACCCCCAAATCCCATATGTGGTCAAAACCCTTAAATTCACCCAAAATATCCAAACTTTTTCAAAATCATTGCAAACCTTTTGAAAATACCCAAATAATCCAAAACTACCCAAGAATGCCAAATGTACCAAAATACCCCCAAAATGGCCAAAATTACAAAAATACCCTTGGCACCCCAAATTTCCCAAAACCTCCAAAATCACTCCAAATGTTTCCAAAACACATTTGGACCACTCAAATGGACCCAATTTGATCAATTTGATCATTTTGACCAAAACCCCCAAATTACCTTTAAAGGCCCAATTTCCCCAAATTTACCTCAAATGTCCATCAATTTGGTCTCAATCTCCCAAAATTTTAATCCTAAACTCAAATTCACCTTCCATTTGACCAATTTAATCCAAATCCAAGCTAAATTGGCTCATGCTTTGAGCCCAATTTTGATCTAGGTCAAACCTCCAATTTTGGCTACATGACTTAATCTCACCAAATTGAACCTCATGACCTACTCCATTGGCCTCAATTTGAATTCTAAACTCCTCATAAAATTCCTACAAATACCTTCAATTGGCCTTGGTGAAATCTCAATTTCATTTAATTTTGACCCAAGTCCGAAAAACCCCAATTTTGCCCCAAATTGACTGTCCCCAAATTTCACTAAATTGATTGCCCTAACCTCAAAATTGACAGCCAATTTATGTTGAAAACTCTTCATGACATTCCTATTGACCATTTTAAACAATAAATTTGGACTTAGAAGCCTAGCACAATCTAGATCCAAGTCTAGCCCAACATGCCAAAAGTGACCGAATTTCCAAAATCCTTCAAATTGAACCCCAAATTGAACTCAAAATCATTTCAATCCTTCACTAAAACTCTTCATTACAATCATCTACACAATGTTCATTAATCATTTGGGCTCAAAGTCATGGCTAGCCTAACCTAAACCCAACCTTTGGTCATTTGGACCCAAATTGAACCTATACACCAAAGTTGGCCTAACCACCCTAAAGTCACCAAATTTGTGACTCCACAACCACTAAGCTCTTTTTTTGGACCAGGCTAAACAACACTAAAACCACCCAAGAAAGCTATGGACCAATGGATCCCTAAATTAAGGGATTCATGCCCATTTTTGAGCCTTAGTCAAAAATCTCCCTCATCATCCCTCTAACTCACCTGACTTCCTAGCCACCTCCCCTAGCCATACCGGCCAGCCTAGTCACCAAAAAACCCCAAAACTGAGAGCTCCAAGGCCAAATCAAACCCAATTTTAACCCTAGAGGCCACCTCACTTTAATTAACCTTTGGAGCTCCTCATCCCTCTACCTAAGTAAGCCTTTGCACCCAAGACCAGGCCCTGAGCTCCCCTCTCCAGCCATGGCTATAAAATGGCCCCTTTACAACCAAGAGAGAAGTGCTGAAATATTCTCAAGGAGACCCCTCTAAATTGCTCTCATAGCCTCTTTGAGACCTCCTCAATGCAACCCAACCACTTCCTTGCCCTATTTCCCCTTGCTGGAGTTCAATATTTTGAGCTCAAATCCTTGTCGGAGACAGCACAAAACTCTCCACACCTCCATAGTGCACAAAAATCAAATTAAACTCACCCACATCTTCACCACAGTGAAAGAAGGCAAAGCCCCATCAAATCCCTCTCACAGAGAGCCTCTACACTAGACTTTGATCAACACCCAAATTTAGCCTTGATCAAATTTGGGTCTAGACCTTTCACCACGATCAGAGGCTCAATCCCTAGCCTCCTTGGACCTCCACAAACATGTCGAGAACCTCTGATTACATCTTCCCTTCTCAGAGCAAAGGTATTGAACTTCCCCTCATCCCGAGCCTATTTCGATTCTCCATTTAATTTGGGTTAATTTAATGGCATTTTTACCGTACGGATGTGTTCTTCACACTTAGACGAGTCCATAGAATCAAACCCGAGGTTATTTGGTTGAGAAATGAGTGAGATCTTAGCGTTTTAATGTTAATAGTCACGGGTTCACTCTATTTGAGGACAATGATGTGGAGCCGTTGGATTATGCGTGTATCAAATGGAGGGCTCTGATTGTGCTAGATGATAGCGTGGTTCATAAAGCGCGAGCTGAGTCAGCAGCTACGTAGAAGGCGGTGTCCAACCAGAGCACGCCATGCGTGTTTTCGGAGTCGTCGCATGATTGCATGACACTACGTGTTTAAATAGAAAAATAAGGTATTTTCTGATTTATTTAAATGTCTGATCTTTAAAAATTCATATCTTGGTGTAGAAAAATCACAAAAATAAAATAAAAATATCCTAGTGCTTAGTGAACAGAGCAGAACAATGTGGAAATTGTTTGAAGTTTATTTGATGTATATTTTATTTTTAAATAATTAAATACTGATTTGAGTATTTTAACTCTCCGTGCATGTAGACATTTCACCATGGCTTGATATTTTGGCATGTTGTTGCCTCTATCTTAGGGGATATTCTCTAATTTTTTCAAAGTCAGAAAAGACTTCTAGACAGAGATCCTTTTTTTTTTCAAATTTATGTCTATTACTTTCATAAATTAATCATAGTAATTTGCATGTTGCTTAGAAAAATCCAAAAAAAATTCAAAAACTATTGTGACCCGAGAAACCTTTGGAAAATATTTCATGAGCAAAGTTATTAAGAACACATTTAACTCTCACAAAACCCTAAAACACATAGAAAATTAATTTAGGAAATATAAACATCTAAATGACTTGATTTTAAATCTCCGTTCTGATTTAAAGTTTAGAGAACTCCCCATAAAATTTCCAAAATATTTAGAGCTCATTTGATAACTCAAATTGATTTTCTAATTTAAATGTCATTTTGACAATAAAATGATTTTTAGTAATTACAATATAACTAAAAAATTTATAAAAACTGATTTTGGGAGTTCTCTGTGATTAGAGAAATTTTCTAAAAATAAAATTGTAATTAAAATAAAAACTTCATTTTTGATGTCTATTTTGAATATTTAAATAATAAAAAATTAGTAAAAAACAATAAGGAAAAGTTGAAAAGATCACGGTCAAGATTTCCAATCCTAAGGCAATTCAAGAATCAATAATTTAAGGAAAAGTTGAAAAGATCAGGGTCAAGATTTCCGAGTTGGCTCGGGAACATGGAGTCTCCATTGATGATGATGAAGACTTTGACTATAATGATTACCTTGAAGAAGATTTCATGGATGTCCATGTCATTGAAACCAGAGACGCTACATCTGTGTGCGAGGCTCAACCTCTTGTCAAAGAGAGCGTCGTAGATGGACTGCATAGGGCTATCCTCCTAAGGGATGAGCAAGTTAGCCAACTGAAGAAAATGATAGAAGAGATGGCCGCAACCATGACCGCCATGGCCACAATTCAAGGACAATCTCAACCCCCACAGTTTTACATATTACAGATGAAAGAAGAGAAGTTGCCTCAGCAAATAGGGATGAGCAACCAAAGAAGGATTCTCCATAGAGCGCCATGCCAGAGAAGGAATTTAAGCAAATGGTCAAGCAAGTTCGAGAGGCCTTAACCCAATTTAAGGGTGGTGCATTGGTTTTAAAGGGTAGACCATATCTAGATGAATTTGATGTCGTCCCTTCCCCAAGGGTTTTGTGTCCCCAAACTTTAAGATATTTGATGGGACTGAAAATCCCAGACAACACATAGCCCATTTTTAGTCGATTGTGGCAACACAAGAAGTAACGAAGCTTTACTCTTCCAATAGTTTGTCAGCAGCATGTCAGGGATTGATTTCGATTGGTATGTTAATTTGCCCAACATATCAGTTAAAACATTTGTCGAGCTGGAACAATTATTTGTGAAGAGATTTGTCGGAGCGCAACACCATGTCTCTTTTGGAGAACTCATGATGGAAAAGCAAAAGCCCAACGAGATGTTGGTGGATTACATCTTAAGGTGGAGAAACCTTAGCATGAAGTGTGAACCACACCTACAGGAACATCTAGAAAATAAGATTTTACTCAAAAGAATTCATGGGCTAGTAGCTTTCATGCTTAAGGGACTCACCATCACATCCTTCAAGAAGCTACTTAGCAAAGCCAACAGTTTTCAAGAATAAAACAAACATATGGATTCTCACGAGAAATCCAAGGCAGCACGAGTATTAGAAAAGAAGTCAGGAACAGCAGTGACTGTCGATAAAGGAAAACAGCCAAAGAAGATATATCCAGAAAATCTCAATCAATCTTCGTCACAGCATGCTCAGAAACAGAATAGCCAGTCCAACCAGCGATCACCTCAAGGAGGATCATCCCAAACTGAGAATAAAAGAATATCTTTGGAAGAATGATAGAAAATGGTGTATTCTTTCAAACATGAAGCCGTATCCAAAATGTTCAAAAGTCTGATGAAGAAGCCTAAGTTCAGACTACTAGATCCAAAGAAACCTAAAGAGGTTGATAAGAAGGGTCAACCAAATTATTGCCTCTACCACAGGTTGCTTGGGTACACTATAGAAGAATGTTTCATTTGTAAGGATTGGCTTGAGAAGAATCTTAAATAAGGGAATATAACTATCCTGAAAGAATATTTAAAAGAACCTGAAAAAGGTTTCATAAATATGATTTTGGCTGGGCAAATAACTCTGATTGATCCATATATTGGAGAAGATGGATGGAATGCAGTCTGGAGCAAATCATCCAAGAAAATATTGAACCAAATCCATAATGCATCAAAACAAGCCTTCGTTCAGAATCTTCAGCCTTCCAAACTCGAAACAAAGATTTCACCAGGAGATTCATCATCATCAAAGACAAAAAAGAAGAAGAACACCACTACAAAGACTGATAGCACGGGGGGTAGGATAGGGGCTGCCTCTGCTAGATTAGTTGTTTCGGGGAAGAAAATCCTCGAACCCCTGACTTTGTATGATTATCTTTTTACCCCTCTGGGGTCTTATGAATATAATGATTGTGATTTTGTCTACGTTTTAACTATCTCTGGTGATAATGTAACTGATTATGACCAATCTAGCCTTGATCTCAATTCTCAAAAGATCCTTAAATCGTACTTGAGTCAGATGAACTCGCTAACAAGACTGAAGAAGACTTCGATGATACCGCTTACGACAGCACCAGGAGTGAGAAGCCAATCCTCGAGCGCCACGATGCACCACTTGCCATCAACCTAGATCTCTTTGACAAAGAAGAAACACCAGAAGATTCAACAATGATATCTCAAAAAGAAGGAATTACAGGTGTGAACTTGAGAAGTGGGAGAGTATTACCCTCAAGAATAGCTCCAACAGATAAAGGAAAACAAATACATACTCGAGAAGAACTACCTCCAACTCCACCAATGGAACAACCGCATAACCAAGAGAAAATTGGAGAATCATAAAAAGTGGATTACAATGTGCTAGATCATCTTAGGAAGTTACTGGCCAGATTAAGCATCTACAACGCTCTGATCCTATCAAAAGAGATGAGAGAGTCTCTAGTTACAGCCTTACTCGACCTAGAGATCTGTTTAGCCTAGTTGGCCAGCACATCCTCGGATGAAGTTTGCTCGTTGAAGGAACAGCCTAGAGTGACCTTCACAGATGAAGACTTGCTACTCGGTACCGCTGATCACAATCGTCCGCTCTACATCTTCATTAACATTGGTAGATTTGTGTTGTCCAGAGTTTTAGTAGATTTTGGAGCATCACTCAACTTGATGAGTCTACGGACATTGGCCTATTTGGATATTGAAGCTCATGAACTTACGGCTGATAAAATGATGCTAAGAGGTTTCAACCAAAAGGGAGAGAGAGCCCTTGGATCCATTACATTGCTTAAGAAGGTTGAAGAACTAGTAACAACCGCTAAGTGTCATATCATCGATGTCGAGACCTCTTTCAATGCTCTACTTGGTCGACCATGGATTCATGACACAACATGGTTTCGTCGTCTCTACACTAATGAATTAAGTACAACAAAGAGAGACAAGAACATTGCATCAAGGGAGATCTACAACCATTTTCAGTGCATGAAGTTTGTATTCATGAAAATGTTGCCTACAACGTGCCTCCAACGAAAACTGTCTTCTCTCGCAAAATTGTCACAAATAAAAGTGAAGATTCAAAAAAATAACAAAGAGGAGGCCATTCAACTCCGCTTCAGTGATCTTCCACCACTCTTTTGCAACAAGTTGGTGGAGGTTCTTTTAGTTTCCGCACCCGAGGTCAAGGTCGGGGACGTGAACAAGGAAAAACCAATTTAATTATTGAATGGACTAGGCCAACCATCAACATTGGTGATGAAGACAGTTCCGAAGATGAAATAATGATGACAAAACAGAAGAAACCTCAGTACGAGATATCCTTAGAAGATGCAGAGAAAAGAGAATATGAGATAATGCATGATCGAATAAATCACTATGTGAACACTTTGACACTTACTCTGATTCTCCCTCAAAAGGTCTAAAGTTTAGAGGTCAAGGAATTTTGTAGTGTTGGTTGAAAGCCGATCAATTTTTATCATGCTTCTACCTCTACTGACCTTAAAAATCATGTAAACTTGGATGATGATCCTAATAAATTAATGAAATTTCCTTTTGGTTATTTTTCGCCTTGCGTACAAAAGTTAATTCAATAGGGACATTTGTCAAAACAAGTACCTAAAGATAAATTACAACATTTTAAAAATTATGGAATGTTAAAAGTTAAACTCCAAACTCGAAAGAGGGTCTCAGATTTGGTACAGTCGGGCCAGTCGATGATTCAGAATTTTGTATGGTTGTTATTAGTGAATCAGAAGGGGATTGTCTCAATATGGAGGATAACTCTACTAATTAGCTAATAGAAAATGGTCCCTCAAAATTTGAGGAGGAAATTAAGTCAACTGTTGATAAATTGAAGGAAATCAACCTCAATACTGGAGAACAACCCCGATCAACATTTATAAGTTCTCTACTCAATGATGAAGAATCTTTAAAACTGATCAAATTGCTAACATAATTTAAAGATTGCTTTGCATGGAGCTATGACGAGAAGTTAGGACTGCAGCAGAGGTTGCAATTCATAAACTCAGGGTAGACAAAGATATGACCGCAGAAAAACAAGCTCCCAGAAGAATGCGCCTCAAAATAGAGCAGCAAGTCATCGCCAAGGTGAAGAAATTAATAGACGCTAACTTTGTAAAAGAAGAGCAATACCCCACATGGTTAGCTAACATTGTCTCAGTCAAGAAGAAAAATGGACAAATATGTGTTTGTGTCGACTTCAGAGATTTGAAAAAAGCTTGTCCAAAAGACGAATTCCCATTACTGATACCAGAAATGATGGTGGACATCGCTTCGACACATGAAATTTTATCTTTCATTGACGGATCATTGGGATACAACTAAATCAAGATGGCTACTAAGGATGCAGCAGTTACAGCCTTCAAAACACCTATTGGGATTTTTTTGTTACACGGTGATGTCGTTTGAATTGAAGAACGCTGGAACAACATATCAACATGCAATGACAAAGATTTTTTACGACCTCATTCACAATCAAGTGGAATGCTACATGGATGATTTGGTCATTAAAAGTAAACAAAAATAAGACCATTTTTAAGATTTTAGGATCGTGTTCAAACGATTACGATGGTATGACCTTAAAATGAATCTCTTAAAGTGCACCTTTGGCATTACCTCAAGGAAATTTTTAGGATTCGTTGTCCGTCATCGGGGAATCGAGATCGACCCAGATAAGATTAAAGTTATCTTGGAAATGCCTTCTCCTAAAACCTTGAAACAACTACGTTCTTTCCAAGGTAAGTTGGCATATCTAAAACATTTTATTTCTAATCACTTAGGTAGGCGTCATCCCTTCTCGACATTGATTAAAAAGGACGTCAAATTTGTTTGGAAAGAGAAATTTCAGCGGGCCTTCAAGGATGTTAAGCAATATTTAATGACACCTCCTATTTTGGCAGCCCCTATCCCAGGAAAACCTTTGATACTTTGTACCGCGGCCTTAGATGACTCTCTTGGAGCCCTCTTAGCTTAAGTCAATGATGAGGGTAAGGAAAACGCACTCTACTAATTGAGTTCCCACCTAATACAGACGGAGATAAGGTACCCACCTATTGAGAGCATTGTCTAGCTTTGATTTTCGCCACCCAAAAACTTAGACATTACATGCTTTCTCATAAGATTACCCTAATTTTAAAAGTTAATCCATTAAAATATTTCATGACCCAACCGACACTCTCCGGACGTCTAGCAAGATGGTCGATGATTTTATTGCAGTTTGATATAACTTTTTTTCCCCTCCGTACTATCAAGGGACAAATTTTAGCAGACTTTCTCGCTGCACTCCTACTTCCAGCTGGGTCCCCACTTAATGACAAACTACCAGATAAGCAGATACTATACATGGAATTCTCCATTGCGCAATACTTGGACATGCTCTTCGACGGAGCTTCGTCAGCCAGAAAAATCAAAGGAACAAGCACAGTTATACCAGGAAAAGCAGATATTGGATTGATCTTTATCACGCCAGATAAGGGTATGTTGAGGGTTTTCTTACCACCTGACAGAGCCATGTACCAACAATAAAGCAGAATATGAAGCCTTAATCACCGGATTAGGGTTAGCAATCTCGATAGATATAACATACATTGTCATCTATGGCGACTCATAACTCATCATCCAGCAAGTCGTCGGACAATACAAGATTTTTAAACTAAGATTAGCAGAATACCATTAGTACATGATGAAGCTGCTGGAACAAATCCCCGGTGTAACTTTCTACCGGATTCTTAGGGGAGATAATGCCCATGCTGACACTTTAGCAAAACTTGCAAAAGAATTGGCATGTCCTCTAGAGGATTCCATTGATATTACAATACAAGGAAGACAAGTTTTGTCTCGGATCGACCTCAAAACTCTACAAAAGCTCGGGAAAGAAGAAGAAACAATAATTATGGTTGCGGATATCAACAAAGATTACACAAGCCATTAATAGAATATTTGCATATTGGAAAGCTACCAGAGGACAAGTCCGAGGCACATCACATTACAAAAAGGGCTATGTCATACGCTCTAGTAGGTGATGTCCTCTACACGAAATCGTTCGACCAGATGTGGCTACGATGTTTAAACAAAACATAAGCATGAAATATTGTCAAAGAAGTACATGTTGGATTATGTGGTGTTTACTAGTCAGGGCCGAAGATGAAAATGAAGATCAAAATACTCAGATATTATTGGCCAGCAATGATGTCTGACTGCATGGATATAGCCAGAAGATGTCACCAGTGCCAAGTGCATGGGGTGGTCTTGCACCAGCCTCCAAATTTGCTACACCCAACCGTTGCCTCGTGGCCATTCAAGTGTTAGTGCACAGACATAATAGGATCGATAGACCCTCTATCCGCCAAAGGACACAGATTTATACTCGCCGCTATAGATTATTTCTCCAAATGGGCAGAGGCAGTACTGTTATGAGAGGTTACGACACAGCACTTCCTTTAATTCTTCAAAAACCAAATCGTCTACCATTTTGGAGTACCGTGAAGAATAGTTTCTGATAATGGGACAACCTTTAAAAGCACCAAAATCAACAATTTTTTCAAATGGCATGGGATAGATTGGAGATACTCTACAATTTACTATCCCGGAGTGAATGGCCTGACTGAAGCCTTCAACAAAATGTTGGTACAGATTTTAAAGAAAACACTGGACGAAAACAAAAAAGATTGGCACAACAAGTTACTAGAAACTTTATGGGCTTATCGAACAATGTTCAAGACTCCCACTCAGTGCACACCCTACATGCTCGTGTACGGGTCCGACCTCGTACTACCATTAGAAGTTCAGACGCCGTCTCTCAGAGTCGCTGTCGCCAACCAACTTACAATGTAAGAAAGTGCAAAGCTCAGACTTGAAGAATTAGAGATTCTTAAGGGAAAATGACTTGAAGCACAACAATATTTTGAACTTTACCAGGCAAAGTTGGTACAAGCTCATGACAAATTGGTCCACCCAATGGCATTCAGAGTTGGTGACCTTGTCCTCGTGCTCAAAAGGCTCATTCTTGCACATCGCAAGATAGGTGGAAAATTCGAGCCAACTTGGGAGGGACCTTTTGTCGTTGAAAAGGCCTATGCAGGAGGAGCCTACAAGCTAGTAGATTTTTGTGGTGAAAGGCCCATGTTGTCGATCAATGGACGATACCTGAAGACATACTACGCAACCTGACATTGCTTGACGTCGCTTGATTTGAAATTTTAAAATTTTGATTGTTCTGGGGTTATCTATTTGGCCAAATGTTTGTGATCAGATCCAAAAATATTGTAATAAGATTAACCTCAATCTAGTGAATTTTTTTTGAAATTGCACACTTCAATTTTCTCCTTTTTAAACATGATATTGTACTAAATTAAATGAAATATATACATAAACAAATGGTTTTCTCACCAACAAAAAACTAAAATTTTCTTTAATAAACACTTTGTTTTGTTCTTATTCATGCTAAGTTTCAGCTCACTGATATTTTCTTGTCGTCTGTAGAGAAATGTCGACAGAGGCTGATCTTTGCTTTTAAATATAGCTAGAACCTTGCACTCAATGAGGAAAGGGCGCCGCAGGGTGGCACCATAGACTTCGACATGGACTTTAGCCAAGTCGACATGGACTATGAAATTCCTCTGATGGATGTGGTTAGCTGTCAAGAGAAAGAAGGGCTACCCTCACTGCTATGGTTTGGCACTAGAAATAGTTCCTCACTGAAGGGGAAAATTTTAATGGTACAACAAGACCCGATGGAGGGGACCAGTCGCCTACCGTCCATAATAGCTACGTCGACCAGAGGCCTAGTCACTGCCAATAATGAAAGACTACCAGATACACCACTATGGAGAACTCAGCGCAGAAATGCTAGTCGTCGAAAACATAGGGCTTTCCTATGCGAGGAGAGGAGACGCCAGAAAGAGGCAAAGAACTTGCTCACCCCTATCCCTGAAGGGGATATCTATGATCTGAGCATGAGAGAGACCTCTTCCAGCCTGCCTACTACAGATGATGAGTCGGAATTTGTTACAGAGCCAGAAATACTACCAGCTTCAGATGTTCTTTGTACGGGTTGCCTGACCTGCAACGTCGAAATACCCTGCAATGTCCTCCACCTGGATTGCTACAGTACATTAGAGGAATATGTATCCTCCGATGATGGATTTTAGACTATTGATTACCCGATGGATGCAGAACCATATGTCTTATTGGGTAGAGAGCCATATGTCCCGTCGAACGCAGAGTCATTCGTTCCGCTGCAGATAGAGACAACACCAGCATGGATTCCCGTCAACGTTGAAATGAGGGAACATCCCCGACAGCCACCGATCATCACTACCACAGAATACTACAAGATAAGCAAGGTAAGCAAAAGGGACTTTGAATTCTATGAAGAAGTGCAAGGTAGGTTCATCAACATATTAGAGGGACTGGAGCTATACACTAAAGTCATCTCCGAGAGTGATGAACAAAATATTCTCGACTGCATTTTTGATTTGAGAGATAGAGGTCATGCAAGCCTGCTAATGGAAAGAACCTATTTCGAGCCAAGAAAGTGGATGCGATGAAAGGGCAGGATCACTATACAGTGTTGTTGTTGTTACAACTTCACCAACAATAGACAAGGAAATCCTCCTGCGATTCTGTGAAATGATCAAGTGGATCTGCTACCCCTCATGATAAAGTGGATGATTAAAAGAATGGTCCGATGGAGCATACTGTCAGCTGACTGTGTTTTTAACAGTTGTATTATCAACATATATGATGAAGGAGACAGCATACCTCCGCACATTGACTATCATGACTTTGTGAGGCCTTTCTGCACTGTCTCATTTCATAAGCAAGAGCAACATCCTATTTAGAAAAGAAATAGATGTCATTGGCCCTGGTGAATTCAGAGGGTCCGTGGAAATTGTGCTACCTGTTGGTTCAGTACTAGAGTGTGGCTTAGAAGGTCAGCTCGATCGGGAGCTTCCCTCACTAGAGACACACACTCAGAGGATTCATTTTTACTACATTTCTATTACAGCAGATTAGACATGCTCAGCCTATGCTATGTATTTTGGCATGGGATATTTTTTGATGTACTTTGATGTAGTTAGCATAAATGTATTGTTTGAGGTTTTGGCCTACACTCAATCTGTAACACATGTTGATGCAGATTAATGAAATCTCTTTCAGAATTTTTTATGTTTGCTCAATTGCCCTCTTTGGTGCGATGGATAATAGCCACGAACCATACGTTAGTTCAAGATTACAACAAACAAAGAACAAAACAACAAAAAATTTGACAATAATAAAATTTAAATAAAAATAACGAACAAACAAACAACAAAACAACACTCTTTTGAAAATCAATCAACCCAAAAAAATTAAATTTTGGAAAACACATTTTGATAATTAAATGTGATAAAAACAACAAGAAAAGAAAACAAATATGTTAAGTCAATTCTCTTGATTTTGAGGTCTATTACTCTTTGCTCGCATAGCACGACTATCCTTGTCTACATTAACTCTTCACATCCTTGTGAAATTTCACATTCTACACAAAATCTCACAAAATTTTGCACATTTTTCCTCAATAATGTCAACATTTTCACATAACACATATCTATGAGTTCAACACCACAAAATCTTTGTAACTTTCAATTCTCATTTTGGAATCAGTTTTTAACTTCTGCTTGTCTCCTTTCGAGGTTGGTCCCTAACTTCTGACTCTCTTTTGAGATTGATCCTTAACTTTCAATTCTCATTTTTGGAATCAGTTTCTAACTTCTAATTCCCTCCTTTTGAGGTCGGTCCCTAACTTTTGACTCTCTTTTAAGATTAATCCTTAACTTTCAATTCTCATTTTGGAATCAGTCCTTAACTTCTGATTCCCTCCTTTTCGAGATCGGTCCCAAAATTTCGATCCTCTTTTTGAGATTGATCCTTAAATTTCAATTATCATTTTAGAATCAATCCTTAACTTCTGATTCCCTCATTTTTGAGATCCTTCCCTAACTTTCGATCCTCTTTTGAGATTGATCCTTAACTTTCAATTCTTATTTTTGGAATCAGTTCCTAACTTCTCATTCCCTCCTTTTCGAGATCGGTCCCTAACTTCCAATCCTCTTTTTGAGTTTGATCCTTAACTTTCAATTCTCATTTTGGAATCAGTACTTAACTTCTGATTCTCTTTTTTTCGAGATCGGTCACTAATTTTTTATCCTCTTTTTGAGATTGATCCTTAACTTTAAATTCTCATTTTTGGAATCAGTTCCTAACTTCTGATTCCCTCCTTTCGTGGTCGGTCCCTAACTTCCGACTCTCTCCTCAGATTGATACCCAAATTTCAATTCTCATATTTGGAATCAGTTCCTAACTTTTGATTCCCTCCTTTCAAGTTCAGTGCCTAACTTCCGACTCTCTTTTGAGATTGATCCTTAACTTTAAATTCTCATTTTGGAATCAGTCCTTAAATCAGATTCCCTGCTTTCGAGGTCGGTCCCTAACTTTTGCTTCTTTCCTGAGATTGGTCCTGACAGTGACTTTTTATATACAAGAATTTATGAACCCATATTTATTATTTTATAATAATTTTGTAAAGTCGCAATTTCAAACACAATACAGGGCTCTAGTGGAGTCCCGTTTATCGATCCCATAGGGAAGCGAGGTAAGAGGTCCTCAGTTAAATCCTAGTCTACTACAATTAGTCCTTAGTTACGAATGTCGATTAAAAAGATGTTTTATCTAGTAACTAATCCTAAATGCAAGTGTTAAATGTAAAGACTTAAAATGATGTTTTATCTAGCAACAACTCCTAAATGCAAGTGTTAAATGTAAAGATAGTAACCTAAATGCAAATATTAATTCTAAAGATAACCCTTTTTGGATGAATTGGTTTGGAGAATTTTGATATAAAGTTTTATCTAGCAACTACTCCTAAATGCAAGTGTTAAATGTAAAGATAGTAACTATAACTAATGCAAATATTAATTCTAAAGATAATCCTTTTTGGATGAATTGGTTTGGAGAATTTTGAGATAAATATTAATTCTAAAGATAACCCTTTTTGGATGAATTGGTTTGAAGAATTTTGAGATATTAACACTACTATTCTTATGTAATGAATTGGATAATGTAAAGAAATTAGATGCATTCAATATTGTATGTGCCAAATAGGAGCAATCCTATTCTTTACCCTTTGGTCCAGGCATAAAGAACATTGACTAGCTATGCTTGGTTACTGATTCTGCGGCTAGGCTGGGAGGATACCGGCTCTCACTTCGGAGCTCACACGTTCCCCTGCTAAATTGGAGCATACTTATTCTTTACCCTTTGGTCCAGGCATAAAGAACATTGACTAATCCTACGCTTTTTTACTGAATCTGTGGCTAGGCTGGGAGGATACCGGCTATCACTTCGGAGCTCCCACGTTCCCCTCACCTGAGGGCTAACATCTACACTCTGATTCTGTCTTTACCCTTTGGTCCAGGCATAAAGAACATTGAGTAATCATATGCTTGTTTACTAAATCCGAATTCTTTACCCTTTGGTCCAGACATAAAGAACATTGACTAATCTTATGCTTGTTTGCTAAATTCGTATTTACCCTTTGGTCCAAGCATAAAGAACATTGACTAATCCTATGCTTGTTTATTGAATCTGCGATACCCTTTGGTCCAGACATAAAGAACATTGACTAATCCTATTCTTGTTTATTGAATCTGTGGTCCCTTTGGTCCTGGCATAAAGAACATTGACTAATCCTACGCTTGTTTACTGAATCTGCGGCTAATCTTTGGTCCAGGCATAAAGAACATTGACTAATCCTATGCTTGGTTACTGATTTTGCGGCTAGTTGGGAGGATACCGGCTCTCACTTCGGAGCTCCCACGTTCCCCTCACCTGAGGGCTAACATCTCCGCTTCAGTGCTCAAACAATAGGACCGAATTGAGAATTTTAGTCTGTCCCCCTAAAATCTCCAATTCTACGCACATCAAAGTATATTTTCCTATTTATTTGCATTCAACTCCCATGAACTTAACCATCCATGGAATATGAATGTGGTTCTACTTTGTTAAGAGTTACACAGCCCTCTTGGGTCTTAATGCAATTACAACGAACTTTAACACTATAACAGGAATTTATTGTAATGTAAATAAAGTGCAAATAAAAACCATCACATTGATAATTAAATCTGCTTCTAGCATGCATCACAAAAATCCTAAACATGAATTATACTCATTACAAAAGAAAAGTCAATGAAAACAACGCATAATCTTCTCAACATGAATTATACTCATTACAAAAGAAAAGTAAAATGAAAACAACGGCATAATCTTCTCATAATTATTTCCAAACAAGAAGAGAGAGTAAGAGAAACACATCACAAAGCACGAAGAAAACACAACGACTAAACATGAATTCTACTAATTACAAAAGAAAAATAAAATGAAAACAATGACATAATCTTCTCATACCATTATTTTAGAAACACATCACAAAGCACGAAGAAAACACAACGGAAAACTTCATTTCATCAAAGCAAATCTACTAGATCACAAAGCACGAAGAAAACACAACAGAAACTTCATTTAACCAAAGCAAATCCACTAGATATGAAGAACAAAATACTTAGCTTTTTCCCTTGAAAGAAGAAAACACAATGGAAACTTCATTTAACCAAAGCAAATCCACTAGATAAGTGTTTACAAAACTATAAGATAATGAAGAACACAATACTTAGTTTTTTCCTTGAAAGAAAGAAGAAAATCTCTCCCACAAAGTCTCCTATGCAATGCTAGAACATCTCCTTACAAATTCTCTTAAAATCTCCTCTCCAATCTCTCCAAAAGGGTAGAAATCTATATTTCTACCTCTATTCTAAGAAACCTAAACTTTCTCCACACTTTTCCTAACATTCATCTCATCCAAATCCTCCTAAATTCGTTCTTTTAAAGGATAGGGACANTTCCAAAAGAAAATTTTCTTTTCCCCCAAACTTGTATTTTTAAATATTTTACAATTTAATTCCATAAAATGTTGCAGAAAAGAAAAGTAATTTAATCTATNCAATGACATAATCTTCTCATGCCACTATTTCCAAAGAAGAAGAAAGAGTATGAGAAGCCCATCACAAAGCACAAAGAAAACACAACGAAAACTTCATTTAACCAAAGCAAATACACTAGATAAGTGTTTGCAAAAATCAAAAGATAATGAAGAACACAATACTTAACCTTTTCCCTTTAAAGAAAGACGAATATCTCTCCCACAAAGTCTCCCGCCGATCCATGCAATGCTAGAACATCTCCTTACAAATTCTCTCAATATATCCTCTCCAATCTCTCCAAAATGGTAGAAATCTACATTTCTACTCCTATTCTAAAAACCCTAAACTTTCTCCACACTTTTCCTAACATTCCTCTCACAAAAAAACCTCTAAAAACCACCACTTTTCTAACCTAAATTTGATCTTTTAAAGTGTAGGGATGAAGTTTGAAGAGTTGCCATAAGAATCCTTTCAAAAAGCATCCAAATACGTTGAATTTCAGCTCATAGCCGCCAAAAGTCAGTCCATAGTCATCTAGGGCGCCGTCGGCGGGCTCGAGGGGGCTTTCGGCGAGCTTTTCTGTCATTTTTTGGTCTTCTCGGGGAAATCTCGCCGTCAGCGTTATTCGGTGAGCAGACTGCGCAGCTCCACCGTTTCGCTCCGTTTGGCTCTGTTTTAGCTCTGTTTCGCCTCATTTCAGTTGCGTTGTGTTCCTAACAGATAGCCCTACAAAATAAACATGAAAACAACCTTCTTTTAAAGTGTAATATCATTAAAAAATATGCAAGAAGTGAATTAAGCATCGAAAGACTTATCGAAAGGTGATAGGGCAAAATTTCATTTCTTGCTCGTTTTACTCCAAATTGCACCGTTTTTATTTCATTTTCTCCAAAAGTTCTTTTCTTGTACCGAAATANTAGCCCTACAAAATAAGCATGAAAACAACCTTCCTTTAAAGTGTAATCTCATTCAAAAATATGCAAGAAGTGCAAAAGAAATTAAGCATAGAAAGACTTATCGAGAGGTGACAGGACAAAATTTCATTTCTTGCTCGTTTTTGCTCCAAATTGCACCGTTTTTATTTTTTTTTTTGCTCTGATGATCATAATTCATCATACCTGGAATAAAACATCAAAAATACCCATCTTTAAAGTACAATATCATCAAAATTAGTGTAAAATAGGTATGAAAATCTCAACATATTTTCTTTTGGTCAGGTCCCTAAATTTTAATTCTCATTTTAGGATCAGTTCCTAAATTCTAGTTCCCTTCTTTCAAGGTCGGTACCTAAATTCCGACTCTCTTTGGAATCGATACCTAAATTTCAATTCCTACCCCGGGGTCAGCACTTACATACTGATGCCCATCTTCTAGAAATACCTGAAACTTGATAACTCAAATCCACTCTCCAGTCCCTAGTGAGAGTACCTACTTCTTGACTTTGATCAAATATTCACTTGTTAATTCCCCAACGGAAACAAATAGCACACACAATTATACACCTCCTTCTAGGTCTGTTGACTTAGAAGTTTGTATTAGTTTTGTTAATCTCATCGGTCAACGTTAATACGTGCGGTGTACTGGCTAAACACACAACACTTATTGAGGGCCCATTTGTTTACCTCACTTTTGGTTGAGGTTTACTTTTTCCTTTTTGGCAGCTCAATTTTGAACTAGGTCAAACCCCCAATTTTGGCTACATGACTTAATCTCACCAAATTGACCTCATGGCCTACTCCATTGGCCTTAATTTGAATCCTAAACTCTCATAACATTCCTACACATAAAATTTGACCTTCAATTGGCCTTGGTGAAACCTCAATTTCATTTAATTTTGGCCCAAGTCAAAAAACCCCCAATTTTTCCCCAAATTGACTATGTCTCCAAATTTCACCAAATTGATTGTCCTAACCTCAAAATTAGCACCTAATTTATGTTAAAAAATCTTCATGACATTCCTATTGACCATTTTCAACAATCAATTTGGACTTAGCACAAGCCTAGCCCAATCTAGACCTAAGTCTAGCCCAACATGCCAAAAGTGACCAAATTTCCAAAATTCTTCAAATTGAACCCCCAATTGAACTCAAAATCATTTCAGTCCTTCACCAAAACTCTTCATTACAATCATCTACACAGTTTTGATCAATCATTTAGGCTCAAAGCCATGGCTAGCCTAATCCAAACCCAACATTTGGTCATTTGGACCGAAGTTGAACCTATACATCAAAATTGGCCTAACCACCCTAAAGTCACCAAATTTGTGACTCCACAACAACTAAGCTCTTCCTTTGAACCAAAATAAGTAACACTAAACCCATCCAAGAAAGCTATGGACCAATGGATCCCTAAATTAAGGGATTCATGCCCATTTTTGGGCCTTAACCAAAATTCTCCCTCATTATCACTAACCCTTGGGGATAAATCATAATTAAGCCTCCCCCTGACTCACCCGACTTCCAGACCACCTTCACTAGCTCTGTCAGTCAGCCTAGTCACCGAAAAACCTCAAAATTGAGAGCCCCAAGGATAAATCAAACCCAATTTCAACCATAGAGGCCACCTCACCCTAATTAACCTTTGGAACTCTTCAGCTCTCCACCTAAGCAAGCCTTTGCACCTAAGATCAGGCCCTAAGATCCCCTCTCTGACCATGGCTATAAAATGGCCCCTTCATAGCCAAGAGAGAAGTGCTGAAATTTTCTCAAGGAGACCCCTCTAAATTGCTCCCAAAGCCTCTTTGAGACCTCCTCAATGCAACATATCCATTTCCTTACCCTAATTCCCCTTGCCAGAGTACAATTTTTTTAGCTCGAATCCTTGCCGGAGACATGACAGAACTCTCCACTCCTCCACAGTGCACAAAAATCAAATTAAACTCACCTACACATTCACCACAGTGAAAGTAGACAAAGCCACATCAAACCCCCCTCACAGAGAGCCTCTACACTAGACTTTGATCAACACCCAAATTTGGCCTTTATCGAATTTGGGTCTAGACCTTTCACCATGACCAGAGGCTCAATCCCTAGCGTCCTTGGACCTCCACAAATGTGCTGAGCACCTCTGATTGAAGCTTCCCTTCTTAGAGCAAAGGTATTAAGCTTCCCCTCTTTCCGAGCCTATTTTTATTCTCCATTTGATTAGGGTTAGTTTAATGGCATGTTTACCATATGGATGTGTTTGTCACACTTAGACTAGTCCATAGGATCAAACTCAATGTTATTTGGTTGAGCAATGAGTGAGATCTTAGGGTTTTAATATTAACGGCATGGGTTCACTCTATTTGGGGATGATGATGCGGAGCCGTTGGATCGTGCTTGTATCAAATGGAGGGCTCTGATTGCACCGGATGGGAGCGTGGTTCATAAAGCACGGGCTGAGTCAGTGGCTACGTGGAAGGTGGCGTCCAACTAGAGTGTGACATGCGTGTTTTCAGATCCGTCGCGTGATTGCGTGGTGCTGTGCATTTAAATAGAAAAATAGGGTATTTTCTGATTTATTTAAATGCTTGATCTTTAAAAATCCATATCTTGGTGTAGAAAAAACACAAAAATAAAATAAAAATATCTTAGTGCTCAAAGAGCAGAGGAGAACAATATAGAAATTTGAAGTTTATTTGATGCATATTTTATTTTTAAATAATTAAATACTTATTTGAGTATTTTTAACTCTCCATGCATTTAGACATTTCACCATGGCTTGATATTTTGGCATGTTGTTGCCTCTACCTTGGGGGATATTCTTTGATTTTTCCAAAGTCAGAGAAGACCTCTAGACAGAGATCCATATTTTTCAAATATATGTCTATTACTTGCATAAATTAATCATAATGATTTGCATATTACTTAGAAAAATCCAAGAAAATTTTGTAAGGTCTATTGTGATCAGAGAAATTTTTGGAAAATATTTCATGAGCTAAGTCATTAAGAACACACTTTAACTCTCACAACATCATAAAACACAAAGTAAATTACTTTGAGAAATAAAAACATCTAAATAACTTGATATTAAATCTTCATTATGATTTAAAGTTTAGAGAACTCTGCATAAAATTTGCAAAATATTTGGAGCTCATTTGATAACTCAAATTGATTTTCTAAATTAGATGTCATTTTGACACTAAAATGATTTTTAATAATTAAAATATAACTAAAAGATTTATAAAAAATTATTTTAGAAGTTCTATGTGATCAGAGGAATTTTCTAAAAATAAAATTGTAATTAAAAAAAAGCTTCATTTTTGAAGCCTATTTTGAATATTTAAATAATTAAAAATTAATAAAAATCACAAAATTGATAAAGTCATGGAAATGTTCTAAATTATTTTCTAAGAACTTAAGAATAATTAGAATATTTTTCCTAATTTTCTAAGTGAAGGTATTGAATTTTAAAGCTTAAATTAATTTTTTTAAAGGCTAAAAAAGGATTTTTTCTTACTCTTTCACTTAAAAAATTCTAATAATTCAAATAAAAATCAGAAAAATGTAAATTTTTTTTCTTTTGGTTTCTTGACTTTATAGAGATTTAATAAAAATATTAAACTTAATTTTCCACATTAAAAATATTTTATAATTAATTAAGGCTCCAGACATTAAAATAATTTTAGTAATTCAAATAAAACTCAAAAAATCATGAAATTTGGTTTAAGTATTTCTATGTTCTTAGTATACCTTCAGTAAAAATTTCATTTCATTAGGCCTTTCCTTGGTCAAGTTTTTAAATTTTCCTTGAAAAATCCTATTTTTGCATGAAAATAAATATATAAATTAAATTAAAATTTGAAAAATAATATTTTCTCCTCTGTTGTCTTAACTAACCCATGTGTAAGGTGGGATGAAAATTCCAAAGTCATTTTAAATTAAATTTGATGAATTATTGAGTGATAGAGCCTTAGGGGCAAAAGCATAATTTTAGAAATTTAGTCTTAATTGACATTCACGCTTAATTCAAGAAATGGAAATGGGTCTGAATTAACATATTTGGATGATTGAAACATAAGAAATTAATTGGTAGAAACTAATATCACTTTTTCCAATTAAAGGATAAATTTGAAATTTCCTAGATAATCAAAATTTGGAAGTCTACCAAAATTGAATGATCTTAGACTTAGGGGTGTAGTTCTGGGTGTTAATAACTCGCCAATTTAATGAACATCTATATAGAAAGTCGGGATCAAGTTTAGTAGTGACCTAAGCTAAATAAAATTTGATAAATGAGGATCAGAAAAGTGAATGTAACTAGAAATTGAACAGCTTTAAGACACTACAAGCCCAAGTTATAACCAAAATTGGCTAAGTGTCTCAATAACACTAACTTGCCCCTTTAAGGGTCTTCACCTGCATAATTCTCGAATTGAATGATAAATGATAATCACCATACTCTTAGGGATAATTGAAACATCATTGTTCATTGAACACTAGAAATATTTACAGGATTGATTATTAAGCAACATAATAAGGTTAAATGAGCTCCAGACTTTTCACCAGGCGGTGAGGGGAAAGCATGGACCTGTCTTTTTCTCCTGATATGTTGGATACCTCGGAGCTCTACTAAGCTTAATATGTTTTTTTCTAAAAGAAATCATTCTTAGTCAAATTAATAAGTGCTCACCAAGATATGATTTAGGATTTTAGTAGATCACCAGAACCTTATTTTTCCACTTTACATAAAATGCCCTTACATGCATTTTGAGTTCCAGGTGGTGGAACGAGAAGACTCGTTAGGTACGCCTTTACAGTTTACGATACCGTCTTTTCTATACTTTCCACACTGTATTTTTATGCTGATAAAACTTACATGCTAAACAATTATGTCACCCTGCATGAAAACTAAAACTTCTAGAATAGCTGTAAAACTAAAACCAAAATCAAAACAAATCAACCAAGATAAAAATCACCTCCACAACATTCAAAATATAAAACAACTCAAAATTTAATTACAAACACTCCAACCAAGATAAAAATCACCTCCACAACATTCAAAATATAAAACAACTCAAAATTTAATCATAAACATCACAAAAACCACAACTACAACTAAATTAAGACGTCTCTGTCGAATGATCGGGAATCCCTCAAAGGAGATAACCTGCAGTTGATAACGAGGCTTCCCACTGTCTAAATGAAATTATGGAACTCATTAAGTTTAGTTTAGTAAATTCATTTGGACTAGGTGAATCTAATAAAAAATAGTCTTGTGTGTGTGTGTGTGTGTGAAATTATGGAACTCATTAAGTTTAGTTTTGTATCATTTGGTCTTCATCTGCAGTTGAATGTTGGAACCGTAGGATCGTAACCGGTGTCGCTATAATCAACTTTAGCATGCCCCCATAAATTTTTTTAAAGAGCTACAACCATAGGGTTATTTGATTTGACATCGTAAATTGACACACTAGAAAACTCAAACTCGTCAGGGCAAGGAGCTTGGAGCTAGCACTGTGGGCAGCACGACCATCTTCAACAGCAAAATCTGTCTTCCCCAGCTAAAATAATTTCCTTCCATAGAATTAAACAACCAAGCCATAGAACTTTGAGGTCATTTGCTTATGCAATATAAATCCTCACCTCATCTTTAGGCCTTTGTATAGCTCTGTTGTACAATATAAGCTCTAGCTCGTCTTAGGATTTCGAGGTTGTCATTCATCACGACCTTAATCCTCATATCTTTCAGGCTATTTGTGTGATCATTGCACACAAATGTAAGCCCTAAACTAATAAAATTGGCAGGATGAAACACTCAAATAAATTTCTCCTCAAAACTAAAGCCAAACTATAGGGTAGACTAGGAAGTTACCGAGGTTCTCCTTCGGATCTATGACATCCCCTAGTTCTTCCTCCTTTGAACTCAAAAACAAAATGCTCCAAATTAAGCTAATCACATTTCACACCTCTTTGTCCGATTTCGTTGAAAAGTCCTATCCTTTTGACCTCTTTGAAGATAATATTCCCTGATTTTTATCAAGAGTTTTCTTAGGTGACTTCGGTCATTTAAGATGTAATTAACTATAGTGGCTTGCCCTTATAGGAAGCTTGTCCGAACCAAATTTTTGGCAAATAAAATGATTTCGCAGAACAAACGGACGTCATACATTTCTTAGTTTATTTGATTGAGTCTCACCCCCACGCCTTATGTTTGTCTTTCGGGGAAGATATAGAGTTTGAGGTATAGTGCTCTTTCATTTACACTNCTTCTTCCATAGACATCTTCTTATCCTCAAATTGTTGATCATTGTTAATGTCCGATGGATATGAAGGTCTATTTTGTGTTCCCCTGATTATTCCAACTTCCATTAGGATTTGCATGAGTATTTTCCAATTTTTGGTTTTCACCGTCAGTAGTATGATTCCAATTAAAATTAGGATGGTTCTCCCAACCTGGGTTATAAAAGTTAGAGAACAGGTTGTTTATGGTATTTAAAGCATCATATGATAAGTTAGAATCAACCATATGCCCTAATGAACTTTCCTCACTTACTGGAGTGAGTTGAGGCTGATTCATTTCAATTTGGTCCAACTTCCTTGATATTGTGGCAACTTGAGATGCAAGAATTGTAATCACATCTGAATTATGAACAATGGATACTTTTTTAAGCTTTACCCTTGTAGAGGGCCATTANATCAAATAGGTTTGCGACTCCTATCAAATGAAAACAAAGTCCAAGAAAGGAAGTAACAAAATTGAGATGGAATTATCGCTATAAAAATTCATAATGTCTTTTGTAAAACTCAAGTCCGGGTGAGACTCGAGTTGTAGTGGACTCGTCAATCCAACAACTACAAGAGAACATACAAGTCTAACCATAATAAGAATTTAATGAATCATCTCCCTCATGACACACAAAAAGCAAATCAAAACACTAACAATCCAAACATCTACCAAACATCAAGCAAACAGATCAATTCACACTAAAGCAAACACAATACAACACTACCAATCATGACTCTTAAGCATACTAAATCAAACCACACAGGTAAATATGGGTTGCCTCCCATAAAGCCCTTGATTTAACTTCGTTAGCCCGACAAATGATTCCACCTGNAAACATCTACCAAACATCAAGCAAACAGATCAATTCACACTAAAGCAAACACAATACAACACTAACAATCATCACTTTATCAAACCACACAGGTAACTATGGGTTGCCTCCCATAAAGCCCTTGATTTAATTTCGTTAGCCCGACAAATGATTCCACCTAGATCAAAATTTCAATTAAGTAATCCTTGATCAATAACCCAATTTTTTCCAGATCCAGGGAATCCTACAAAGTCCTCAAATTTAAAATTTTCTTTCAGCTATTCCTTTTCATATTGTTCATATCCTTGTTCCTCATATTTCTTTCTAGATCCAATATTCTTCTAGTAATTTTCTCAATTTGCATATTAATATCATTCTTCTTATAAGAAATGGATCTTTATATGATACTCTCCCAAATTTTGGATCAGATTCTCTTTAGATAATTCAGATTCTAGATCAATATCTTCTATTTTACTCTTCTATTTCAAATTATCTTCCAATTCTTTAGGAATTTCTTTCATTGATCTTTCAATTTCCTTGTCCTTATCTCTCGACTCAAAGCTCTTTTGAAAAAATCNAACACACAAACAAGATAAATGAGGTCAATTCTTCCTCCATCTCATCGCATCTCACTAACTTACTTCCAATTTGTAATGGAATCCCTACAAAAATATATTGGATGCTTATAAATGATTTTATAGATTCTAATCCCAAAGATAATATTATCCCTGATACATTGGTTCTCGAGCACCAACACTAAACATCACCATATCCCAATAATTAAGCACCACTAGAAGTTATAAGTACAGTGTAAAATCATCCATAAGTTACTCATCAAATAGGTTCACGACTCATATTAAATGAAAACAAAGTCTAAGAAAGGAAGTAACAAAATTGAGATGGAACTATCGCTATAAAAATTCATAATGTCTTTTGTAAAACTCAAGTACGGGTGAGACCTGAGTTGAAGTGGACTCGTTGATCCAACTACTACAAGAGAAAATACAAGTCTAATCATAATAAGAATTTAAGGAATCATCACCCTCATGACACATGAAAGCAAATCAAACCACTTACAATCCAAACATCTACCAAACATCAAGCAAACAGATCAATCCACATTAAAGAAAACACAATATAACACTAACAATCATGACTTCTAAGCATACTAAATCAAACCACACAGATAACTATGGGTTGCCTCCCATAAAGCATTTGATTTAACGTCGCTAGCCCGACAAATGATTCCACCATGGATCAAAATTCCAATTAAGAATCCTTGATCAATAGCCCAATTTTTTCCAGATCCACGGATTCCTACAAAGTCCTCAATTTAAATTTTTCTTTCAGCTCTTCCTTTTCATATTGATTCATATCCTTGTTCCTCATATTTGTTTCTAGATCCAATAGTCTTACTCATATTTCTTTCTAGATCCAATATTCTTCTAGTAATTTTCTCAATTTGCATATTAATATAATCCTTATAAGAAATGGATCTTTATATGATACTTGGATCAGATTCTCTCTAGATAATTTAGATTCTAGATCAATATCTTCTATGTTACTCTTCTGTCAATTTGCATATTAATATCATTCTTGAAATTTATAAGAAATGGATCTTTATATGATAATTCAAGATCTCCTAAATTTTGGATCAGATTTTCTTTAGATAATTCAGATTCTAGATCAATATCTTCTATGTTACTCTTCTATTTCAAATTATCTTCTAATTCTTCAGGAATTTCTTCCATTAATCTTTCAATTTCCTTGTCCTTATCTCTCAACTCAGAGCTCTTTTGAAAAAAAATCCTCGAATTCTTTTTAAATATCAGTTTAATAATTTTAAATTGCTCATAACTCATTTCCTTAGAATTTAATTCAGAGTCACTAGGTAAAATCTCTGGGGGGTAACTGTTAATTGCATTAATAATCTACCCCAACATCAGAATCTCATTTATTTTGTTCGTATACCACGGAATATGTCATTCAGTGACTTTGAATAACTCTTTCATAGGAGATCTTTTACTGATTTCATCATTCAATTTCAGGTTCATCTTGTGATTGAGTCGAATATGAAGATATAGAGACTGGTGGTGTATATGAATTACAGGTTCATCTTGTGATTGAGTCAAATATGAAGATATAGAGACTGGTGGTGTATNGTGGTGTATATGAATTCACTAAATAGATAGGCTTTAAAATTGTATGAGGTAAATTCATTTTAAGGTCATGAGTTTTTTCAACATCTGGAATTAAAAGTTTACTATTTTTGGTAACGCCCATCATTTCACACCTCTCCTGAACATACATACAGTCTTCTTTAAACAACATTTTAGACTCATCATGAAAGTCCATTTTGATCTCATCTATTAACTTATTTTCAAAACTCTTTTGGAAATAGTTTTTAATTAGATAATCAATTTCATCCATCCGAAAACAATCACCATCATTTCTCTCAGATGGATATTTCATAGCCTTTAAAACATCAAAAGTGGTTTCATGGTCATTAATATTCATAGTTAACTTTCCCTTTTGCACATCTATCATAACTTGTCCAGTAATAAGAAAAGGTCTCCCCAAAATAATAGGAATATCTTTATTTTCCTCCATATCTAATACAATAAAGTCCATAAGAAAGATAAATGTATCCACTTTAAAAAGCACATCTTCTATAATCCCTTTTGGATAAATGATAGATCGA
Source organism: Phalaenopsis hybrid cultivar (assembly GCA_002079205.1). NCBI lineage: Eukaryota > Viridiplantae > Streptophyta > Magnoliopsida > Asparagales > Orchidaceae > Phalaenopsis > Phalaenopsis hybrid cultivar. The sequence continues at coordinate 89,684 of JXCR01107713.1, read as the reverse complement.
TAAGTTAATTGAAGAGTTATAGTAGTGAGAGAAATATCAGCTAATTCTAACCTTTTAAATATAGATAGAGACATCACATTAATGCTCGATCCTAAATCACATAAAACTTTTCCACATAATCTTTTTCCAATTACACAAGGAATTGTAAAGCTACAATGATCTTTAAGTTTTCGAGGAAAATTTT
>JXCR01107713.1:35094-73308 GCA_002079205.1 Phalaenopsis hybrid cultivar | reverse complement strand
TAAAGATTTTTCAATATTAATTGAGGCCAATTGACTAAGCTATGGGTTCAATTGAGTGAGATTATGTCTTATGGTCAATATTGGGGTTTTGACCCAAATCAAAATTGGACTCAAATCATGGGCCAATTGAGCCTGGATTTGGTTGAGTTTGATCATATAAAAAGTGAATTTAAGTTTAGAATGGTAATTGGGATCAATTAAGATCAGATAGACACTTGGGATGGATTTGAGGAATTTTGGGTCTTTAAAGGACAATTTGGGGATTTTGGTTAAAGATGGTCAAATTGACCAAATTAGACCATGATGTAGTTGGAAAAAATAAAATTGAGAATATTTTGGATTTATTGGGATTTTTTGGGAATATTTGGAATTTTTGGATTTTTGGGCTATGGCGGGGTATTTTGGTAATTTGGCCATTTTTAGAAATTTTTGTCAGTTTTGGCAAATTTGGATGTATTCAAAGTGTTTGGAATGAGTTTTGATCCGTTTTGGGTATTTTTGAAAAATTTGAGAATTTTGGCCAAATTTGGGTCCCAAGAGCAGTTAGGTAATTTGGAGGTGCCTAGGGGCAAAAGGCCAAGTTGGGTATTTCAAGTGCAATTGGGTAGAAAACCATTTTGAATGAGTCATGGACCAATGAAATCTTCATTTTGAGTCCCCATATATTGGTCTTAGCCAGGGTATTGTGAGGATATTGTGTACCTTAACTTCAAACCAACGCCGAGGGTCAATCCTAAGGCCAAGTAGTCCTATAGGAACTCTTCTTGAGTTTTCTCATAATGATCTTAACTACTAATTGTAAGAGGTTAGGATCAATATGTGGAACTTCAAGTTGAGCAAAGAAAAGAGTTTTGAATTTCTAATGGTGAGGGTACCTTTTCTAGTTTTCTAAGACTAGTAAATAGGAATGTCCTATGGCTAGACTTAGGCTACTAAAGAAGTTTCTAAACCTCAACCAAAAGTGAGGTCAACACCACCTCAAAGTTTTTTTGGACCACTTCCTCCAACTCTATTCCACTCCTCAACTTGATTGCCTTCACATGCTCACTATTCATTTCTTTAAGGTTTATCTCAGTGTTACTAGGAAGATTTCCTTGAGGTTGACCACTAAGTGAGTTTGCAATTTGTTCCAATTAGTTCTCTATGTTTCTAATAAAATCTCCTTAACTTTACAATTAATTCCCTATTTGCAATTCAACTTCTTCAAAAGATAGCTTCTTCTCCTTAAATTGTTAGTTTTTCATTGACAATAGGAGGATAAGAGGGTCTCAGGTTAGAACCATCTTGATTGTTCTAATTTCTAATAGGGTTAGGTTGATTACTCACTTATTGTTGGTTTCCTGCACCTTGATTATTTTTCTAACCAAAGTTAGGGTGATTCTTCCAACTAGGATTGTAATAGTTAGAGTACAAGTTATTCATCCTGGAATTAATTGCATTTAAGTTTTCAAGGGATGAAACTCTAACATTGACCAGTTTTCCAAATGAAATTTCTTCAATTGCTTGAAATCCTTAAGGTTGGTTCATCCCAAACTGATCTAGCTACATAAGTATAACAACTATCTAAGAAGTTAGAATTGAAAGCACATCTGTGTCATGTATATTTGCTACATTTGTATGGCTCACTCTCTTAAAAGTCCATTAAAATTCGTTAGTAGTCTTCTCCTCAATTAAAGAATAGGCTGCATCAAATGGCTTTGACATAAGCGAGCCACCAGTTGCAGCATCAATAATTAACCAAAGAGATCCTAATAACCCATTGTAAGAAGTTTAAATTATCAACTAATTGGGTATTGCATGATGGGGGTACTTCCTAAGAAGTTCTTTAAATCATTCTTAAGCTTCATAAATCGACTTACCTTCATATTGGAAAAATGAAGTGAAATCATTCCTTAGTTTAGTTGTTTTTAATGATGGGAAATATTTAGCTAGGAATTCCTAGGCTAAGTCACTCCTCATTCTAATTGATCCAAGTGCTAATGAATTTAACCATATTTTAGTTTTGTCCCTCAAGGAAAAATGGAAAAGCCTTAGCTTAACAACTTTCTTAGAAACACCATTATAGCACAATGTGGCACAGAGTTCTACAAATTTTGCTAAAGGTAAGTTTAGATCTTCAGAAGTGGTTTCCCCAAACTTGTTCTTTTACACCATTTGGATGATAGCAGGCTTCAGCTCGATCGTGTTAGCTTCTACCACATAAGTTTTAATACTCAAATGAATTTCATCTGTGGTAAGGTTAGCTTAGTCTCCTAAGGTTCTATGTGTATTTGTATGTTCATGGGTTGGTTCCTGAATTTTGGGGTTATTTTGTAGATTGTTTGTCACTCTCCTACGAGTTGTGCAAGTCTCTTTCTTTTATTCTTTGTAATAGTTCTCTCAAGCTCAGAATTGTAAGGTTCAACTATCGTAGATCCCAAACTATGCATATACGAAGTAGAGATCGCTAAAAGTTCAAACACAATAAAAAAACAATTTGGTTTTTCAAAAGTAGTGAAAATCATAAAACACAAACAGTTTACACTACATGTTTTCAAGCCTAAAAACTCCATGTTCAATTAATATTTTCTTAAGTTAAATCTTCGTCATTCCCCGATAACGATGGCAAAAGCTTGATAATGCTTCCAGGTGAAACCACACACTAGGGGCTCACATAAGTGCACACGTGGTATCGATAATATCGTATTTTAGAGTCTAAAATGTCAATCCCACAGAGCATGAGATAATTCAAAATTAGGAAAAGTTTTAGCCTACTAGTTATAAGTTTTAGCCTGAAAAGTTGAAAATGTTAAAGTCTGATAAACTAACCTACTGTGCTGCAACTAATAGCAAATTTAAATCCTACTCAAGTAAACCTTCATTTGGCAATTTGGATTGAAAAATATAAAAAACTTAGCGGACTCTTCCTTCCAATGAGATAAAGTAAATGACATGGAATGTAAATGTGCAAGTAGTAAAATATCTAGTGACAAATAGAAGCAACAATCCGTATTACCCTCTCTTGAGTGCATTAAAAAATTTGGATAGAAATGACTCTCATTCCTTAAATCCAATAAATATCCCTTCAAAGAATATTTCTCTATCAATTGCATCTCCTCAAAAGGAATATTAACCTATGCCCCATAACTTAATGTGACTAATCTAGTTGATTCTACCATAGCTTTTCAAAGTCTTATGGATCACAACACATTTTAACAATGCACTTTGCTAGAATGAAAGGTAAATTAAGTTCTTAAAGTTAGTCATCGCCACTAGAAAATAAAAAAAAAAATTACATAACACTTCACATTTCATTCATCCTACCTAATCATCACAAGAAATGGTTAAGGGTTTACCCAAGAACCATGCTGATTTCACCAAACAAATGAATTGAAAACAAAAGAATTCCATTAAATCTTTATTATAACAGAAATACAAAAAGCAATAAACAAAGATACTTTGTCATTCCTCCTTCATAATGATCAAAGTTGACTCCAAGAAACACTCCTCCTGATTTCCCACTTTTGCCTAGTAGAACACTGACACACCAAAAAATATTCAATTTCACATATATATTTAAGGCTCATATTTGGTGATATTACACTTTAAAGAAAAGTATTTTATTTTTTTATTGCAAGTATACTAAGTCTAGGCATTTGGAGCTTAAAGGATGTAAAAAAACAAAATTTGCAGTCAAAAGTGACATTTTTAAAAAATTGAACTAGCGCCTAGGCGCCATAATAAAGAGAAGACAATGCATAGGTGCCAGAGACAGTTATTTTCATAAATTCATTGAATTTGGAAAAATTTTTAAGAGGTGTCTATGGAGACTCTTGGGAAATTCGTCCCTACATTATAAAAAAGTGTTTTTATGCAAAAAATGGTGTGTGGGTGAAGGGGGCGTGAGTATCAAAGTGTGGGAGAGTGTGGTAAGTGTCTCTAAGAGTTGTAAGAGGAGAGAGAAAGTAGGAGATTTCTTCTTCCTTACATTTCTAAGAAAGATTTGAGTGTTATTGTAAAGAGAGAAAGAGATTCAAAGGAACTTTAAGGGATTTGCTTGGGAAAGCGATCGAGTTAAGTTGTTTTACTTTTCTTTCTTATTTTTTAAACTTGTTTATATATATATAATTCATGTTTTGTTGTATCTTCTTCATGAAGATGAGTAGATTTCTTTGTCCTTCTCCCTACAAAGAGAAATGGTAATGTGAAGAATCAGGATTGTTGTGCAATATTTTAATTTAATAATTGTGATGATTTAAACTTCTAACTTCATTTACTTTTAAATATGGTCAATTGTATTATTAAAATTTGTTGTGAAACATACTATCCGAGAGGGCTATGCTTTCTATAATAAAGTGAGAATCACATTTGATTTCATGGATGATAATTTAATTCTAGCGGTTGAGTGTAAATAAAAAGGGAAATATTCATTGATGAGCGTAGAATTGGAGATTTTAGGGTGACAGAGTAAAATCCCCAATTTGGTCCAGGCATTTGGAAACTAAAGCGAAATGTTAGCCGTCAGGTAAGAGGAACGTGGGAACATTGGAGTGAGAGTCAGTATCTTTTCATCCTAACCTTGTATTTAGGAACTAAACACTGAATTAACTAACTTTCTTTGTCGCTTGTAAAAATGATAAAGAATATAATTGATGCTATTTGGCATAATTCAATTTTTTTCAATTTGATAATTCACTAACTATAATCTCGTTGTAAGGGGGAGGATGTTTTCTTAAATTTGAACTCTTCGTCACAAAACCTAGTTTAGTTTATAGTAAATTTTCTTTGAAGTTTAGAGATTAGGTTAGCAAACATAATTTCTTTAATGGTATTAAACAAATTTTGATCTGTTTTCTTACTTAAGATTTTTATTATTTAAATATTATGCTTTTGCATGATTTCTCTAACAAATTTTTACCTCCCCGTGGGATCGATACTTAAGACTACATTAGAACCCTTTATTACTTGAGTGATACGTATACTTGCATTTGCAACTTAGTGACGATTTGAAATTGAAATTACACCTTAATTCACTAGGAGTTACAACTTTTAAATATATAGTGAAGCGAATTTTATTGAGATTAATCTACATATTTTTTAGTATAGTTGTCTTGTGTGTTGTGGTGTTGAAAAACATTTATAACACACAAAGTCCAGCATCAAACACCACTCTCTTAGCACTTAGAAGAACTATGGTTCTCCAAAAAATGAAAAACCTCCAAGTAATCAATGTCTCATCAATCCATCACAAAAGCATAACTCTTATATCAATTCTCCATCAAACCTCCATTAATCCTTTTCAATGTAGCAATATATGAATAATTATAATACTTTCTGCCCTGCATCCATGAATCCCACCTTCAGCACCCATTTTCTCCATGACCTTACACTTGAACTGCAACAAATGCTCAAAACCATTGTTGGCACCTAAGCGCCAGGCGTCTAACACTTAGCAGCCTTGCAATCTGTATGCTTAGAGTTGAATGAGTGCTTAGTCGCGTTGATGCTTTAGCATTGATATCGCGGTGCTTAGGAGGCCATTGGTTGGCGCCTAAGAGTCAACTACTCTGGTTTGGAAGACTGCGTGGTGCTATGACACCAAAGAGCAGAACAGGCACCTAGATGCCCAAGGGTCTGGCGCCTAGGCGGCACTGTCACTTTTCACCATTCAATTTCAAGTCCTCTATTGCCTTCCCCACTTCAATTTCCTATTATACTTAACAATCCTAAATTATGCTTTACTTTTTTATGCATCACCTATGTAGCCCAACCAACGATATTGCAGTTGCTACAACATATGTAGCCCAACCAATGATATTGTAGTCACCAACTACAGCCCATGCGACAAACTACTATTGTTAGAACTTCTAGCTATGATTTCTATGACGCTAACTGACATTATTATAATTACCAACTATGACCTCTATGACTAACTAATGATATTGCAACTTCTAAACACATTCTTTAAGGCCAACATCCAGCTATAGCCTTTGTAGTTGATTACTGTTGTTACATTTCCAACTGTAGTCTTTGTGACCAATTATCTCTATTTTAGTCAACAACTAAACATTCATGATCAACTACATTTGTTGTAGGCCAATTGTAACTAGTATAAATGAAGTACTATTTTACATATGTAATTATAAGCTATGTAATTTCATCTTAGCTAATTCATGAGAAGAACGAACATATTTACTTATAAACATATAGTCGATTAATTTAACTAACTAGACCCCGTGATTTCCCCTTCCTAGGGTTTCTACACCTAAAGAATTTTATAGTATCCTTCTACTAATTTTTATTTATCTGTGTGTGTAGGACCTTTATGCAACACTAAAAAGTTAAAATATCACCCTACATTCATGAATCTTCCGGCACTTTTTTGTCAAAATATTCATCTCATTGCGAATGATTGAATACTGCAAATGACTCATGAATAGAATTTTGGAAAATGATGATTTTGGAATAAAATTTTGGATGTTGAAAAATGATGACAATAAACTATCATTGTTACGTTGAAATATTGGCCCAAGAGCACTTAAATGCTAAAAAAATCAGCTGAATTAAGGATTTATAGAGTTCACAAGAAATTTTCAAATTACACTTGATGAATCATGCCAAATATATGCGTGGAGTGTTGTATTCGCTCTCATTCAATCGGTACTCGACAAAAATATAGCTCAATTCGGGCAAATTTAATGCGCTTGAAACTGTCATGATAATGCAAACGATGATTCATGAGTCATTTCTTTGTCGCAGCGGGCTGATTGTGATTTACCGAGTACAGATTCATGCATCTAGCTTTTTTAATTGCAAAATTTCCGTCTCCATCGCCATCAACTTATCCTTTGCTCTTAGAAGATTATTCTAAGAGAAAAATGCTGTTTATGACGTGTTAAATATGTACTTGGTTGCGGGATTCGTCGCAAAGAGATATCTTACATGCATGCCGCGTAATCTCAAGTCTTTATATATCTAATACCTAAATTTTTCTTTTTATATTTAGACCATTCAAAGGTTTATTTCATACCAAAAATACCAACTATTTTTTTTTATTTTTAAGTGGGGCATTTTTACATGCTTACCAAACAAATCATATATATTTACCTATCATTTACTTCAAAAAAATTTTTATATTTATTACTCGTCAGTAAAAATTTTGGCAGTACAATGATAATTTGATATTTTAGCATTCTACGAACATCAAACATGCAAACATATCAAAATAAAAGTAGGGGAGGAGACCGTATAATTTTATATGTGGAGAACCCTGGAAAGTGAAAAAGCCAAGGGATCTCGCCTGATCAAAATAATCAAGGATGTAATTATGAGTATAGAGCTCCACTCTTCACCTAGATTAGGTATGACTTCTTTGAAATAATGCAATAAATATAATTGTTAAGAATAATTAATACTAAACTATTGTAGTTCAATTGTAAGAGTTGTGGTGAAGATATAATTGTTGTAGTTGGCTATTGAAGCTGTAGTGATAGCTAAGACGGCTGCGGTAGAGCTTTCAAAACCATAGTTGGAGCTTATAATATTTGTAGTTGGCTACAAAAGCCATAATTGCATGAGGATATAATAGGTATAGTAGTTGATCAAAGTCATAGTTGGTGGTGGTTGACAATGGCTGACGGTCGACAATGACCTCTAATGGTCGTTGGTCGTCAATTACTAACTCTAGTAGTCGACTACGATCTCACATGACCTGTGACAAATTTCGAGATTTTAAGACTAAAGTTTTAGTAATAAACTTACTCCTCTTATCCTTCACTCCATAAGTGAAAAATGAGGGCATGTTTATAGTTTATTATTGAAGCATTTTGGTAAACTTGACCATTTTCTCAAAATATTAGATCAGGCGATACACATTGATTCCCTTGATCATAGATAATTTTTTCAATATGTAAGTGTTTTAATGATTCTTAATTGAATGACAATGGGCTCATCAGATTCCTCTCGTTGAGATAGTCGATTTAATCATAAGCATGCCAAATTTTAAGATTATTTGGCCTTCCAATTGATACACTAAAGTTTTGGAGAAAACATAAAGTTATTGAGCTGGTCATATTTGGATTCAGACTAGATCAATTTAGTTCCATTAGATTTGTTTTGTTGAGAACCTCAGTTTGGCCATAAACTTATTGAAATCAAGGCTAGAATTAGTTGACTTTGAATTTAAAAAGTTTTCTGCTCAAAATGCTTCGACTGTGCTTGATGATAAAAATTTATTGATGATACATTAGTTTTTCTGCCTTGTTTAAACATTAATGCTTGTGTTATCTGAAATCAAAGTTTTTAGATAAATTTCTATCATATTTTTAGACATTCAAAAATTCGCAAGTTAATTGGAGTGAGAATCTTCAGAATTCCCAAATTATCCAAATTTACTCACAGATGCTTCTTGAGAACTTAAAAATATAAAAAGTGTGTTTAAAATGTCAAAAAAATGACATACTAGGTACTTCTAAAAAAAGTTTTATCAAGTTGTTGCCATTATTAGTTGTGGTGGCCCAATGACAGTGGTGGTCGTTACTCAACATCTATCAGATGAAGGTGGTCTGATATTGGTTGTAAGCCAAAGATGTTGGTCTGACACAACGGTAGTGGTTTGTTGTCAATTGGATGATGGTGATTTGATAGTGGCGGCTCAAGCAGAGTCTGTCGATGGTCGGCAGCTTGACACTCAGCTATGTATGTCTGGGTCCACATGTATCTATCCATGAAAAAATGAACATAATAGTGCTCTTGAGAAAGCATTGGGTTCACTGCTAAAAATGAGGGTGAGTGAGGGCATATGGTGTGTCTTAGGGCATACGAACATGGTGGCAAGTGCGCGTGTGCACATGTGTATGTATAAGTGGGCGTATAAGAGCGCAAAGGCACTGACATATTAACACGGGCCATGGGTGAGCATGCAGGTATTTTAGTTCACACAGTATCTTGGAAAGGTTACAAATTTTTTTGCACATTAAAATTGGTTTGCAAAAAGTGCCCTTGTGCAAGCGTGTCTGCAAGCATGTGCAATGATGTGCGCGCACGTGCATGTTGACAGATTTGCTAGAGAAGCAACCCTTTAAATTCAAAATTGTTATCTTTTTTTTTTATGAATTATTAGCTATAAGTATCCAAGTTGAGGGAGAGAGAGGAGTCACACGCCTTCTGTAATGGTTGTAGTTGTATTGGTAATGATTGCCTACTTACTTTTGGCTGTATTTGTCAGTTCATATTAAGGATATTGTTGCCATCATGATGTTGTTTCTTTCAGGTTGTTATTAGCTACCCAGATTCAAGGAATTGTTACCTTTAGGTTAATATTGCCTATTAATAATCAAGTTGTTGTTGTTGACCCATATTCGAGTTGTTACTTGACGATAACACTATTTTTCTTTCAAATCTTTCATTATAAGTTCTAATTTCTTATAAGTAGATTTTTTGTGAGGAAGTTATAATGTCCCCAAATCACTTCATTCATGTGAGGAAGGTTTTTAAATAGGCTTCAAGAACAATGTAATTTCATCTATTACATATGTGATTTTGATTATTTTTTTTTAAAAAAATTTATCTTCCAAATGAAATGGTCATCATGTCTCCCAAACAATACACTTGATTATATTCTCTGCAATTGGGGTACCACACTATTTTTGACATGAGTTTGTATGTAGGCCTTCTATTTTCACCAACTCTTGAGCTAGTGGGTATTTTATCAGCAAGTGGAGTCTGACTTTCTCAGAACTTTTGTTGGGTTATGCTGAGCGTGACACAACATTGACATTCGAGATAATGATGAATATAAACAAGTTTATTTATGATGTTGAAGATTGCATCTCTTAGAGGAGCAAATGGTTGCATCTCTTAGAGGAGAAAATGGTTGCATCTCTTAGAGGAGCAAATTGTCTGACCTAAAATCAGAGATGCTCTAAAAACTCGATCTAATCAATTTTTTTTTGTGAAAAATGACCGGGGTCTTCTTGATAAAATATGAGAAAATAAAGATCCACCCATTCCTATTCATGTGTGGTGGAGTATATATTGAAGTTTACCAATTATTAGAATGTTGAAGAGCCTTAGTGTGAGGTATGTTCCCCCAGAAAACATGTGATAGAAGAATCAGAATTAATGTTGGATGAGTCGAAGAAGGCTAAAGAGATGTCCAGGCAAGTGCCAAACGTATCCTCAAATTAATCTTTACATGAAGATAAAATTTCTCCTTTCATGCATAATAAGAGGATTGATATATTTTCTTAAGATTCATATTTTTGAGAATGTGTTTAATAATGTGTGTAATGGGCTCACAAGTTAAAGAATATGTAACCATCATTAAATATCTTTTATTTTTAACTTTTTTTTTGTGTTTGACATAAATTTATCTTCTTCAAATGATGAAGAATATGAATATATATCTTTAGTTGAATCTTTTCTTAAAATCATGTAATACAAACTTTGTGAAGATTAAGGGTCTATTTTGGGGCATCTACATCTTATTAATAAGCTGCTAAAAAATAATTTATTGTTCAAAAAGTTATGGTGGCTATTACATTTTTGTTTTTGGAAAAGCTAGACCGCAAATAGAAAGATGCCACCGCACTTAGCCAGGAACAGTGTGAAAATGTTGATTTCAGCAGTTTGAAAACGTAGTTTTTTGAAAAAGCTATCAAAATGCAATTTACCCAAACAGTCCTGGGTGCATTTTCAAAATTCACATCACCAAATAACCTGCCCCAAATGGGGCCCAAGTATTTTTAAGGTGAGTCTAAGTGGAAGAGCAATGTCAATGCGAGGGAGATATTAGCTTTGGAGAAAAAAGTTAACATAGTGTATGAATAAAATATTTTTTTATGATTATTTTTTTCCTTAGTCAAGAGCTTGATAAAGCACGAGATGATTTGGATGATGACCAAACTTATCTTATTCTTTGTACAAAAGGATCAAAGGTTTCTAAGGTGAATATGTTGGCACTTGAGGGGGAGTATAAAAATTTGTGAAGTTAGTGTGTTAAAGAGGGATTCCTACGAAGCTCCTAGAAAGAGGTTCCTTCGATGTACCCCGTGGTTGGGTCCAACATCGAGGGTGTTTCTCTTATTAGAAGTTGAAGGTGTTAAAAATAGTGGATGATTGTGTCCTCCCATTATGTTGAGGAGGTGGAGCATATCAAGATTGATTAGTGCCTTATCTCCATAAAAGATATGTTTTATTTTCTTTGAATCTTAATTTTTTCTATAACATCATACTTATTCATATATAATTTTATGTGTCTTCATATGTCATTCTCATTAATGTGTTGATGTTGAATATTTTATGTTGTATATCCTTTATTTCAATTGAATTCTAACCATTGAAATAATGTTGGTGACATTAAAAACCTCAATTTTTTTCTTTATTTGTGTTAATTTCTTATAACCTTCCCAATAGAAAATAAAAAGTCTTTATAATTCTTATTAGGAATCAAATGTATTGTAATTGCAACATTAAACTCTTATGTGGCTTATATCTTCTAAGATCTATTGAGTGCAGTCATACCATCTGAGACTTATAACCTTATAAGATTTTTTGAATGTACTTATAACTTCTAAAGCTAATAGCATNATGTGTGTAATGGGCTCACAAGTTAAAGAATATGTAACCATCATTAAATATCTTTTATTTTTAACTTTTTTTGTGTTTGACATAAATTTATCTTCTTCAAATGATGAAGAATATGAATATATATCTTTATTTGAATCTTTTCTTAAAAATCATGTAATNTTGACATAAATTTATCTTCTTCAAATGATGAAGAATATGAATATATATCTTTAGTTGAATCTTTTCTTAAAAATCATGTAAGACAAACTTTGTGAAGATTAAGGGTCTATTTGGGGCATCTACATCTTATTAATAAGCTGCTAAAAATAATTTATTGTTCAAAAAGTTATGGTGGCTATTACATTTTTTTTTGGAAAAGCTAGACCGCAAATAGAAAGATGCCACCGCACTTAGCCAGGAACAGTGTGAAAATGTTGATTTTAGCAGTTTGAAAACGTAGTTTTTTGAAAAAGCTATCAAAATGCAGTTTACCCAAATAGTCCTGGGTGCATTTTCAAAATGCACAACACCAAATAACCTGCCCCAAATGGGGCCCAAGTATTTTTAAGGTGAGTCTAAGTGGAAGAGCAATGTCAATGCGAGGGAGATGTTAGATTTGGAGAAAAAAGCTAACATAGTGTATGAATAAAATATTTTTTATGATTATTTTTTTCCTTACTTAGTCAAGAGCTTGATAAAGCTCGAGATGATCTGGATGATGACCAAGCTTATCTTATCCTTTGTACAAAAGGATCAAAGGTTTCTAAGGTGAATATGTTGGCACTTGAATGGGAGTATAAAAATGTGTGAAGTTAGTGTGTTAAAGAGGGATTCCTACGAAGCTCCTAGAAAGAGGTTCCTTCGATGTACCTCGTCGTTGGGGCCAACATCGAGGGTGTTTCTCTTATTATAAGTTGAAGGTGTTAAAAATAGTGGATGATTGTGTCCTCCCATGATGTTGAGGAGGTGGAGCATATCAAGATTGATTAGTGCCTTATCTCCATAAAAGATATGTTTTATTTTCTTTGAATCTTAATTTTTTTCTATAACATCATACTTATTCATATATAATTTTATGTGTCTTCATATGCCATTCTCATTAATGTGTTGATGTTGAATATTTTATGTTGTATATCCTTTATTTGAATTGAATTCTAACCATTGAAATAATGTTGGTGACATTAAAAACCTCAATTTTTTTCTTTATTTGTGTTAATTTCTTATAGCCTTCCCAATAGAAAATAAAAAGTCATTATAATTCGTATTAGGAATCAAATATATTGTAATTGCAACATTAAACTCTTATGTGGCTTATATCTTCTAAGATCTATTGAGTGCAGTCATACCCTCTGAGACTTATAACCTTATAAGATTTTTTGAATGTACTAATAACTTCTAAAGCTAATAGCATTTTTTTTGTGCATTGAGATTTGGATAACCACTTTTTCTCATAGATTCCTTTTAGTAAGTAAGACATTCTTTGCTACTAGCTTCCCATTGAGGATATTTCAAGGGCATCCCTTTCAGAGATATGAGAAGAGATTTTGTATACCAGTTACTCTATAATGGTCTTTTTATGAAGGATCATGTCCGTTGTTAGCTTCCTATCAATGCTAACTTATGGGCATGACTTTTAGGGTATGCATAAATATAATCTTTCACTTACTATCAAGGATCTTTCTAGTGTGTGGATGATTTCTATTCCCATCTTCCCATCCAGGATAGGTCATAAGCATGCCTTTTAGGGGGGAGTTGATATCTTATCTATCACATGCCTTTTAAGGGTGGAATTGGAGACTGAGTTTTGACACTTAACCTCAAAAGATTTTTCTTGTGAGGATCATGTCCACCACTAGCTTACCATCATGATTGCCTCGTGGGTGTGCCTCGAAGGGTTATAAATTGAGATTGATGATCTTTATAAAGAGGAATGTGTCCACCGCTACTTTTCCATCGAGAGTACATCATGGGCATATTTTTTAAGGGTATAATAAAGACTAAGTCCACCACTAAAAATATTAGACCTATCTAAAGTTCTATAGTTATTTTTAGAGTGTTACTCAATGACAATCACCATGTCCACCACAAGCTCGCCATCAAGATTATAATATATATATATATATATATAAAAGAATTCATGACAAATCCATCAAGGATGTTTGATCTACTTTCGNATATATATATATATATATATATATATATATATATATATATATATATATATATATATATATATAAGAATTCATGACAAATCCATCAAGGATGTTTGATCTACTTTCAAACATTTGCATATAAGATATCATAGAACATCTACCCTAGATATTTGACCCATTAGAGATCATTTGCATATCATTAATCTATATATAACATATCATGAGAAATGATTATGAATATTTGATTGATTTTAAAGCATTTTTATATAAGATGCCAAGAAAAATNATATATAACATATCATGAGAAATGATTATGAATATTTGATTGATTTTAAAGCATTTTTATATAAGATGCCAAAAAAAATTTATCAAGGATATTTGACCTACTAGAAGGCATTTATAAATCATTAATTTTNCGAACATTTGCATATAAGATATCATAGAACATCTACCCTAGATATTTGACCCATTAGAGATCATTTGCATATATTAATCTATATATAATATATCATGAGAAATGATTATGAATATTTGATTGATTTTAAAGGATTTTTATATAAGATGCCAAGAAAAAATTATCAAGGATATTTGACCTACTAGAAGGCATTTATAAATCATTAATTTGTATAAAAGATATCATGAGAAATTCATTAAGAATATTTGACCAATTTGAGGTCATTTATACATAATTAAACATAAGAAATCTACTTCAAATAATTGATTGATTTGACGTCAGTTATAAATTATTAATCTTAAAAAATCAACAAAGAATATTTATTGATTTGAATTTATTTGTACCTATGATACTATTAAAAAAATCAACCAAGGATGTTTTGCTTACCAGAGATCATCTATAGATCATTATTCTATATATAAGGTATCATGAAAAATCCCTTAAAAATATTTAATTTATTTAATGTCTTTTGTATGTAAGATGTCATAAAAAATCTACCAAAGATGTTTATCCTATCAAAGGTTATTTATACATTATTAATTGATATAGAAGATATCATAAAAAAATTCACTAAAGATATTTTAATAATTTGAGATCTTTTCAAAGTAATATGCCATGATGATTCCACCTATGATGATTGACCTATTAAAGATCATTTATAAATTATTAATATGTATAAATAGATCTTTAGAATTTTATTAAGAAAGTTTGATAGAAGTGAGATCATTTGTATATAAGATGCATTCCATGAGCAGTCTACTAAGGATGCTTGACCTATGAGAGGTCGTTTTATCAACATTAATCTCCATATAAGATATTCTTTAAGGATGTTTAATGAATTTAATGCGATTTTTATATAAAATCCATGAAAAATTCACCAGAGAAATTTGACATATTTGAGGTTGTTTTTAAGTGTTGTTCAACAACGTTAGCCCATATAAACGAGGTTGTAAGAAATACACCAAGGTTGATAAAAATTCTTAGGTTTATTAGAGTGTTACTTAACATTTAAAATGAGGTTGAAAGAAATCCCACAAAAATATTGGAACATTCAAAGTTATTTCTCAGAGTGTTATGTGATGATGTTAACCTGTAAGAAAGGGTTGAATGAAATCCATTAAGGATATTAGAACTTTTAAGATTTTATATCAAAGTGTCACTAAATAACATTAATACATAAGGAAGAGTCTGAAATAAATCCCTCACATATGTTAAATCTTTCAAGGTTATTTTTTTGGAGTGTTACATGAAGAAGTTAACATGTAAGGAAGATGTTAAAAAAAATCCATCAAGGATGTTGCACCGTTCAAGATCATTTATAAAAGTGTTACTAAATGAAATTAACCTTTATAANTAATTTGAGATCTTTTCAAAGTAATATGCCATGATGATTCCACCTATGATGATTGACCTATTAAAGATCATTTATAAATTATTAATATGTATAAATAGATCTTTAGAATTTTATTAAGAAAGTTTGATAGAAGTGAGATCATTTGTATATAAGATGCATTCCATGAGCAGTCTACTAAGGATGCTTGACCTATGAGAGGTCGTTTTATCAACATTAATCTCCATATAAGATATTCTTTAAGGATGTTTAATGAATTTAATGCGATTTTTATATAAAATCCATGAAAAATTCACCAGAGAAATTTGACATATTTGAGGTTGTTTTTAAGTGTTGTTCAACAACGTTAGCCCATATAAACGAGGTTGTAAGAAATACACCAAGGTTGATAAAAATTCTTAGGTTTATTAGAGTGTTACTTAACATTTAAAATGAGGTTGAAAGAAATCCCACAAAAATATTGGAACATTCAAAGTTATTTCTCAGAGTGTTATGTGATGATGTTAACCTGTAAGAAAGGGTTGAATGAAATCCATTAAGGATATTAGAACTTTTAAGATTTTATATCAAAGTGTCACTAAATAACATTAATACATAAGGAAGAGTCTGAAATAAATCCCTCACATATGTTAAATCTTTCAAGGTTATTTTTTTGGAGTGTTACATGAAGAAGTTAACATGTAAGGAAGATGTTAAAAAAAATCCATCAATGATGTTGCACCTTTCAAGATCATTTATAAAAGTGTTACTAAATGAAATTAACCTTTATAGAAGACAACATAATAAATCTCATCAGGATGTCAAACATATCCTAGGTTTTTGTTCAAAGTATGACTTAATAATGTTACCATATATGGACGAGATCGAATGTAATCATCTAAAGATTTTTGACCTGTCTAATGTTGTTGGTTAGAGTGTGGCTCCATAAAGATAAACTACATGGGTGAGGTTGTAGAAAATCTACAATGGATATTTAATTTATCTAGTTTGTTGGTTGGAGTATTTGCTCGATGCACTTAACCTATTTAAAAGATGTTAAATGTAATCCATCAAAATAATTTTATCTGTTCGAGATTGTTAGTCGGAGAGTGGGTTGACCATGTTAACCTACATGTTGAAAGTCATCAAAATTCCAATAAGTATCTAGACCAATACTTGGTTATAGGTTGGAGCATTTTCTTGATTATAGTAACCTGTGCGAATATGGTTGAAGACAATCTGTCGCCGCTGGAATGTCGTCGCTGCCACCAATTCTCTGTGATCATCACAATGTTTTTGGTTTATTGGTATCATTGTCTGGAAGGAGTCACCACTATGTTTATCTATTTTATTGAACTATTCTCCAAATAACTTATTCTCTTTAATCACATAGATGATCTTAAGATATTAAGAAACTAGGAGAAGAAGGAATATGGAAAAATGAAAATAGAAAACAAAAAAAAATTTGGGAGAACTTCATTGTAGTAAATGTTGTAGAGAAATTTGAATTATTTAACATTCGAGATACTCATACAAAGAAAACCATGTGAAAGTTCTACAACTAGAGATTTAGGTGTAATATCTATTCTGATTTTCTCAATCGCCTATAAGAGCAACATCCTATAGTTAATTACATATTAAGTAATTAAAACTACTTAAGAAAACTCCCAATAAAAATTAACTCTTATTCTCAAAGAAGTTTTAAGTTTCAAGGTCAAGGAATGAAATGTCAATGTTCAATCCTAAGGGTAATATATTTCAAAGAATTTGATACTACCCTAGAAGTTTTGTTTTGTCATTTTGTTTTGTTTTTGTCAGTTTTATTTTTTTATTGTTATTGTATTTTGTTGTTGTCATTTTGTCTTATTGATATCTTTTTGTTTTGTTGATATCATTTTGTTTTGTTGTATTGAGATTCACCATTCAGTTTCAGAATGTGGTCCTTATAAAGTAGAGTTAGCACACTCTAATAACATGTAAAGTAAATCTAAATCGTTACTTGCCTTATGTCGTTAGTAATCCTGTAAAACAAAATTAGCATGAAATTATGTTTTAATTTCTTAATTTTTTTGGGTGAATAATTTTTAGATAACCGGTCAAGAAGTCTATGGCTCTGTCGTCTCAAGGTTTTCGAGGTAGTCAGATCTATTTAGTCCAAAATGTAATTAAACAGGACCGGAAGATTCTTGTTAGCAACCACAGATTGTGTCATCCAGGAAATCTTCATAGATCTAAATATTGGGGTTCAGGTTGCATTCCGTGATCTTTATTCATTAAGGTTCAATTTAAGTTTTAATGTATTTTTCAAATTTAGGTGTTAGAAAATTTTAGGTTGTTTATGATTTATAAGTCAATTAAATTTAGTCATTCTGTTATTTATTTTTATTTTCATTTGAGATGACCCGATCAAATCCCATGGTTCCGTCGTCTCTGGTCATCATGTTTGCGGTCTGATTAGTCACAAGTGACTGTATAATATTTTTTTAGAAACTTTGGGTTACTTCCTCTAAAATATCTTCTCAGAACTAGTTTCATTTTAAGTTCAAGTTTAAGTTTTAATGTCTTTTAGAGTTGATTTTATGTCATTTGTATTTTGATACAAATTTTATATTTTGTTAATTTTGAATTTTAAGTCATTTGTATTTTGATACAAATTTTATATTTTGTCAATTTTAGATTTTATGTCAGTAGGTTTGTAAGTCAAATTTAGATGTTAATTGAATCATCATATTTGAATTCATTTTAAGATTGAACTTAAGATGAATTGGTTAAATCTGACATATATTAGTTATACACCTAAAATATATATTATTTTTATACACATTTTTTTACCTATTTTTTGAGATTTGCACTTTAATGAAATGTATTTGTATGTTTTTCTTTCAGGTACAATCAAATAGATGAAAATTACTAAAAGGAGTGAAAAATGGTCAACTTTGGAACAAAAATGAAGAAAGGTGCGAAAATGAACTCGGCACCTAAGCGCCCAGGTGTGACACCTAAGCGCTAGAGGCTCAGACCTAAGCGTCGGGTACCCCCTCGCTCAAGCGTCTGAAGTAATTATTTGATGATTCATTGAATCTAGATGAATTTTTGAAGAGGTGTTTGAAGCAACCCTTAGTTAAAATGTGGAAAATATCTCATGGACACGAAAATTCATTCAATTGGCTTTTGAGGAGGCAACTTCTAGAAGAATTGTTGAATGGAGACACATCCATTCAAGTCATCGTCGTCGCCGCCGCCGCCTGCCACTTTANGCCACTATGTTTATCTATTTTATTGAACTATTCTCCAAATAACTTATTCTCTTTAATCACATAGATGATCTTTAGATATTAAGAAACTAGGAGAAGAAGGAATATGGAAAAATGAAAATAGAAAACAAAAAAAAATTTGGGAGAACTTCATTGTAGTAAATGTTGTAGAGAAATTTGAATTATATAACATTCGAGATACTCATACAAAGAAAACCATGTGAAAGTTCTACAACAAGAGATTTAGGTGTAATATCTATTCTGATTTTCTCAATCANCACCAAATAAGCTGCCCCAAATGGGGCCCAAGTATTTTTAAGGTGAGTCTAAGTGGAAGAGCAATGTCAATGGGAGGGAGATATTAGCTTTGGAGAAAAAAGTTAACATAGTGTATGAATAAAATATTTTTTTATGATTATTTTTTTCCTTACTTAGTCAAGAGCTTGATAAAGCTCGAGATGATCTGGATGATGACCAAGCTTATCTTATCCTTTGTGCAAAAGGATCAAAGGTTTCTAAGGTGAATATGTTGGCACTTGAAGGGGAGTATAAAAATTTGTGAAGTTAGTGTGTTAAAGAGGGATTCCTATGAAGCTCCTAGAAAGAGGTTCCTTCGATGTACCCCGTGGTTGGGGCCAACATCGAGGGTGTTTCTCTTATTATAAGTTGAAGGTGCTAAAAATAGTGGATGATTGTGTCCTCCCATGATGTTGAGGAGGTGGAGCATATCAAGATTGATTAGTGCCTTATCTCCATAAAAGATATGTTTTATTTTCTTTGAATCTTAATTTTTTTCTATAACATCATACTTATTCATATATAATTTTATGTGTCTTCATATGCCATTCTCATTAATGTGTTGATGTTGAATATTTTATGTTGTATATCCTTTATTTGAATGGAATTCTAACCATTGAAATAATGTTGGTGACATTAAAAACCTCAACTTTTTTCTTTATTTGTGTTTATTTCTTATAGCCTTCCCAATAGAAAATAAAAAGTCATTATAATTCTTATTAGGAATCAAATATATTGTAGTTGCAACATTAAACTCTTATGTGGCTTATATCTTCTAAGATCTATTGAGTGCAGTCATACCCTCTGAGACTTATAACCTTATAAGATTTTTTGAATGTACTGATAACTTCTAAAGCTAATAGCATTTTTTTTGTGCATTGAGATTTGGATAACCATTTTTTCTCATAGATTCCTTTTAGTAAGTAAGACATTCTTTGCTACTAGCTTCCCATTGAGGATATTTCAAGGGCATCCCTTTCAGAGATATGAGAAGAGATTTTGTATACCAGTTACTCTATAATGGTCTTTTTATGAAGGATCATGTCCGTTGTTAGCTTCCTATCAATGCTAACTTATGGGCATGACTTTTAGGGTATGCATAAATATAATCTTTCACTTACTATCAAGGATCTTTCTAGTGTGTGGATGATGTCTATTCCCATCTTCCTATCCAGGATAGGTCATAAGCATGCCTTTTAGGGGGGAGTTGAGATCTTATCTATCACATGCCTTTTAAGGGTGGAATTGGAGACTGAGTTTTGACACTTAACCTCAAAAGATTTTTCTTGTGAGGATCATGTCCACCACAAGCTTACCATCATGATTGCCTCGTGGGTGTGCCTTGAAGGGTTATAAATTGAGATTGAGTTTGTCCTCTACTATCAAATGATCTTTATAAAGAGGAATGTGTCCACCACTAATTTTCCATCGAGAGTACATCATGGGCATATTTTTTAAGGGTATAATAAAGACTAAGTCCACCACTAAAAATATTAGACCTATCTAAAGTTCTATAGTTATTTTTAGAGTGTTACTCAATGACAATCACCATGTCCACCACAAGCTCGCCATCAAGATTATAATATATATATATATATATATATAAGAATTCATGACAAATCCATCAAGGATGTTTGATCTACTTTCGAACATTTGCATATAAGATATCATAGAACATCTACCCTAGATATTTGACCCATTAGAGATCATTTGCATATCATTAATCTATATATAACATATCATGAGAAATGATTATGAATATTTGATTGATTTTAAAGCATTTTTATATAAGATGCCAAGAAAAATTTATCAAGGATATTTGACCTACTAGAAGGCATTTATAAATCATTAATTTGTATAAAAGATATCATGAGAAATTCATTAAGAATATTTGACCAATTTGAGGTCATTTATACATAATTAAACATAAGAAATCTACTTCAAATAATTGATTGATTTGACGTCAGTTATAAATTATTAATCTAAAAAAATCAACAAAGAATATTTATTGATTTGAATTTATTTGTACCTATGATACTATTAAAAAAATCAACCAAGGATGTTTTGCTTACCAGAGATCATCTATAGATCATTATTCTATATATAAGGTATCATGAAAAATCCATTAAAAATATTTAATTTATTTAATGTCTTTTGTATGTAAGATGTCATAAAAAATCTACCAAAGATGTTTATCCTATCAAAGGTTATTTATACATTATTAATTGATATAGAAGATATCATAAAAAAATTCACTAAGGATATTTTAATAATTTGAGATCTTTTCAAATTAATATGCCATGATGATTCCACCTATGATGATTGACCTATTAAAGATCATTTATAAATTATTAATATGTATAAATAGATCTTTAGAATTTTATTAAGAAAGTTTGATAGAAGTGAGATCATTTGTATATAAGATGCATTCCATGAGTAGTCTATTAAGGATGCTTGACCTATGAGAGGTTGTTTTTTCAACATTAATCTCCATATAAGATATTCTTTAAGGATGTTTAATGAATTTAGTGCGATTTTTATATAAAATCCATGAAAAATTCACCAAAGAAATTTGACCTATTTGAGGTTATTTTTAAGTGTTGTTCAACAACGTTAGCCCATATAAATGAGGTTGTAAGAAATACACCAAGGTTGATAAAAATTCTTAGGTTTCTTAGAGTGTTACTTAACATTTAAAATGAGGTTGAAAGAAATCCCACAAAAATATTAGAACATTCAAAGTTATTTCTCAAAGTGTTATGTGATGATGTTAACCTGTAAGAAAGGGTTGAATGAAATCCATTAAGGATATTAGAACTTTTAAGATTTTTTATCAAAGTGTCACTAAATAACATTAATACATAAGGAAGAATTTGAAATAAATCCCTCACAAATGTTAAATCTTTCAAGGTTATTTTTTTGGAGTGTTACATGAAGAAGTTAACATGTAAGGAAGATGTTAAAAAAAATCCATCAAGGATGTTGCACCTTTCAAGATCATTTATAAAAGTGTTACTAAATGAAATTAACCTTTATAGAAGACAACATAATAAATCTCATCAGGATGTCAAACATATCCTAGGTTTTTGTACGAAGTATGACTTAATAATGTTACCATGTATGGACGAGATCGAATGTAATCATCTAAAGATTTTTGACCTGTCCAATGTTGTTGGTTAGAGTGTGGCTCCATAAAGATAAACTACATGGGTGAGGTTGTAGAAAATCTACAATGGATATTTAATTTATCTAGTTTGTTGGTTGGAGTATTTGCTCGATGCACTTAACCTATGTAAAAGATGTTGAATGTAATCCATCAAAATATTTTTATCTGTTCGAGATTGTTAGTCGGAGAGTGGGTTGACCATGTTAACCTACATGTTGAAAGTCATCAGAATTCCAATAAGTATCTAGACCAATACTTGGTTATAGGTTGGAGCATTTTCTTGATTATAGTAACCTGTGCGAATATGGTTGAAGGCAATCTGTCGCCGCTGGAATGTCGTCGCTGCCACCAATTCTCTGTGATCATCACAATGTTTTTGGTTTATTGGTATCATTGTCTGGAAGGAGTTGCCACTATGTTTATCTATTTTATTGAACTATTCTCCAAATAACTTATTCTCTTTAATCACATAGATGATCTTTAGATATTAAGAAACTAGGAGAAGAAGGAATATGGAAAAATGAAAATAGAAAACAAAAAAAAATTTGGGAGAACTTCATTGTAGTAAATGTTGTAGAGAAATTTGAATTATTTAACATTTGAGATACTCATACAAAGAAAACCATGTGAAAGTTCTACAACTAGAGATTTAGGTGTAATATCTATTCTGATTTTCTCAATCGCCTATAAGAGCAAGATCCTATAGTTAATTACATATTAAGTAATTAAAACTACTTAAGAAAACTCCCAATAAAAATTAACTCTTATTCTCAAAGAAGTTTTAAGTTTCAAGGTCAAGGAATGAAATGTCAATGTTCAATCCTAAGGGTAATATATTTCAAAGAATTTGATACTACCCTAGAAGTTTTGTTTTGTCATTTTGTTTTGTTTTTGTCAGTTTTATTTTTTTATTGTTATTGTATTTTGTTGTTGTCATTTTGTCTTATTGATATCTTTTTGTTTTGTTGATATCATTTTGTGTTGTTGTATTGAGATTCACCATTTGGTTTCAGAATGTGGTCTTTATAAAGTAGAGTTAGCACACTCTAATAACATGTAAAGTAAATCTAAATCGTTACTTGCCTTATGTCGTTAGTAATCCTATAAAAAAAAATTAGCATGAAATTATGTTTTAATTTCTTAATTTTTTTGGGTGAATAATTTTTAGATAACCGGTCAAGAAGTCTATGGCTCTGTCGTCTCAAGGTTTTCGAGGTAGTCAGATCTATTTAGTCCAAAATGTAATTAAACAGGACCAGAAGATTCTTGTTAGCAACCACAGATTGTGTCATCCAGGAAATCTTCATAGATCTAAATATTGGGGTTCAGGTTGCATTCCGTGATCTTTTTTCATTAAGGTTCAATTTAAGTTTTAATGTATTTTTCAAATTTAGGTGTTAGAAAATTTTAGGTTGTTTATGATTTATAAGTCAATTAAATTTAGTCATTCTGTTATTTATTTTTATTTTCATTTGAGATGACCCGATCAAATCCCATGGTTCCGTCGTCTCTGGTCATCATGTTTGCGGTCTGATTAGTCACAAGTGACTGTATAATATTTTTTTAGAAACTTTGGGTTACTTCCTCTAAAATATCTTCTCAGAACTAGTTTAGTTTTAAGTTCAAGTTTAAGTTTTAATGTCTTTTAGAGTTGATTTTATGTCATTTGTATTTTAATACAAATTTTATATTTTGTTAATTTTGGATTTTAAGTCATTTGTATTTTGATACAAATTTTATATTTTGTCAATTTTAGATTTTATGTCAATAGGTTTGTAAGTCAAATTTAGATGTTAATTGAATCATCATATTTGAATTCATTTTAAGATTGAACTTAAGATGAATTGGTTAAATCTGACGTAGATTAGTTATACACCTAAAATATATAGTATTTTTATACACATTTTTATACCTATTTTTTGAGATATTGCACTTTAATGAAATGTATTTATATGTTTTTCTTTCAGGTACAATCAAATAGATGAAAATCACTAAAAAGAGTGAAAAATGGTCAAATTTGGAAGAAAGAAAGGTGAGAAAATGAACTCGGCGCCTAAGCGCCTATGTGTGGCACCTAAGCGCTAGAGGCTCAGACCTAAGCGTCAGGTACCCCCACACTCAAGCGTCTGAAGTAACTATTTGATGATTCATTGAATTTAGATGAATTTTTGAAGAGGTGTTTGAAGCAACCCTTAGTTAAAATGTGGGAAATATCTCATGGACACGAAAATTCATTCAATTGGCTTTTANTATTGCACTTTAATGAAATGTATTTGTATGTTTTTCTTTCAGGTACAATCAAATAGATGAAAATTACTAAAAAGAGTGAAAAATGGTCAAATTTGGAAGAAAGAAAGGTGCGAAAATGAACTCAGCACCTAAGCGCCCAGGTGTGACCTAAGCGCTAGAGGCTCAGACCTAAGCGTCAGGTACCCCCACACTCAAGCGTTTGAAGTAATTATTTGATGATTCATTGAATTTAGATGAATTTTTGAAGAGGTGTTTGAAGCAACTCTTAGTTAAAATGTGGGAAATATCTCATGGACACGAAAATTCATTCAATTGGCTTTTGAGGAGGCAACTTCTAGAAGAATTGTTGAATGGAGACACATTTTGAAAGGATACAAAAACACCTTTTAGATTTTTATTAAAAGAAGAGTTAGATCATCAAGACAAGAGGCCAGCTACCCATCAAATTTTACAGCCATCATCCATTCAAGTCATCGTCGTCGTCGCCGCCGCCTGCCACTTTCTTTTTATTTTATTTTGAGTATTTAGTTTGTATTGTGAGTGAAGGAATAGAATTCAAAGGAACTTCAAAACATTTGGTGGAGAGGATTTGAGATAAGTGTTTATCTTTATGACTACATATAGTTTTAATTTAGATTACTTATTTGTGTGCATGATTTCTACTTTTAAAATCATGTTTGGTTGTCTTTTCTCCATGGATTTCGAGTAGCTTTATTTATCTTTTTCCTTAAAATGATAAGTGATTAAGTGCTGAAAAGAAGTTGTATGAAGTATTAGGCTTCAATTTTGGAAGAAGTTGTATACCTTTTGTTAGAACATGTAAGATCTGAGATGGTATTGTCACAGTCAACAAATGATTTAGAATTATATATTGATTTCATGGATCAGAATGTAGTTCATGGGGTTGAGTACAAATAAATAGGTAAATAAAATTTTCAAGGGTAGATGACTTTAGAGTGACAGACTAAAACCCCCAATTTTATTTATAGTTCTAGGTTTTGATATGAGATGTTAGAGTGAGAGCTAGTATCTTCCCTACCTAACGGGTCTTCAAGACTATTCAAATTATAGATTAACCAATGTTCTTTATAGCAACTCTGGTGAGGGTAAAGAATATTATTGCTCCTAATTGGCATAACACATTTAGAATACTTTTACAACATAATTTCTCTACTTATTACTGATTCATGATAAGGAAAAAGTTTATTTATATTTATTGTTTTCATCTTACAAGTATTTAGTTAAGTTAATTAGTTGCATACTTTATTTTCATATATCAAAAATTACAAAAAGAATAAAATTTGCATTCTTATTTTAGCATCTTAAGTTTAAGTAAGAATATTACACTAAGTAAAATTTTGTCATCTAAAATTTCTAAACTTTCTAGTTTTTTAAAGTGCATATTACTAATCTCCCTCTGAGTTCGATATTTAGGGCTTAATTAAAAACTCCTATATTACTTCATAACGATGTGTATACTTATGTAATANAATTTTGTCATCTAAAATTTCTAAACTTTCTAGTTTTTTAAAGTGCATATTACTAATCTCCCTCTAGGTTCGATATTTAGGGCTTAATTAAAAAATCCTTTATTACTTCATAACGATGTGTATACTTGTGTAATATCCCATATTTAAATATTTTAATTGTATTCTTATTTGTCTCATAGTGGAAAGCTTACTTAGCTTTTGCTTTGGATTAAGATTTTCACTTTATTGCAAATTAAGAATAACTATTAAGGAAATTAAACATATAATCACATACGTCGCATTTTACATCTATAAAGAAAATCGGGATAACATTTTTGGCACCGTTGCCAGGAGGTTAAAAAAGAGTTAAATTACATAAATTTGTAAAAGTTTTCAAAAAGAAGATTTTAGAAAGCAAAATTTCTATTTTTACAAGTCTTATTTAAACTTTAGAATTTATTATAGGAATATTGTAGTGTTGTTTTTATATAAAATTTTTGTNAGAGTTAAATTACATAAATTTGTAAAAGTTTTCAAAAAGAAGATTTTAGAAAGCAAAATTTCTATTTTTACAGGTCTTATTTAAACTTTAGAATTTATTATAGGAATATTGCAATGTTGTTTTTATATAAAATTTTTGGTTGTGCGTTTTTATCTTTATTTCATTTTATATGTGTTTTATAGTAATGTATGTGTTGTTCATGTTCTACAGTTGTGTCTTAAGATTCTAAATTAGAAAGAACTATTAGAAAAATTTTAAAAATTAAAAATTACTGAAAATTTTCAAGAGATGGAAAATCAAAATAATCAAAATGTTGAAGAGTTTAGACCTTTAAGAGATTATGCAAACCCTACAGTGGATGAAATTCATTATAGTATTCCTTCTACATCACAGACCCCTACTTTTAGTGACCCTAATAACCGAGAAATTTTAGACTCGATGATGATCCAGCAGGGAGATATCTTAAGAATGAATCATAGATTGCAAAACATGGATGCCAGAAATGCTCACACTGATGATTTGATAACGACAAAAGTTTGAATATGATGCTGCTTATGATGATGTGTTGGTGAGATACATAAAAGGGTGATCATTCAGTTCAGTTTCCTACACACCATGTTTTTACTCCATATTAGTGGCATAATTTGAACGTGGAAGAATAAGAAGAAGAAGATGATGATTTGTGATCTTTCTTTTAGTGTATGTTTGATTGTACTTTGTTATTGTGTTGTTTGTTTTTGTTATATTGTTGAGACTGTTTGTTAGATTGTGAGACTCTGTTTTGTTATTATGTTACTTTGTGAACTGTAGTTTGTAAAATTGTTTTCATTTCTGGAATTCAATTTAGTTCTGTTGTTAATTTTTTGTATTTTGTTAAATTTATTGTAATGAACTCTTTCTCAGCAACTTTTATATGTATTATGTGTAATTTAATGTTTTAAGTCTTGTAGCTTTTTATATTAGTATCTGCAGTATTTCAGAATTAAAGTTTCAAAATCAGACACTTCAACAGGTATGTCTTTTCTTTAGGTATTTAATGTTTTCTTTCACCCTTTATTTTTCAGTTCTTCATGCTAAATCTTTTAAGAATTTAAGTTTTAGGAGGAAAAATTTTTTTTTTTTAAAGAAACTTAATTTTATTTGTCCTCACTTTGCTATATTTTCAAAAAAAAATTTAAATTTAACATGATTTGTGGTATTAAGGGTTAACTTTAGATAATTATATTCATGTTTCTAAATATATAGTATACTTAAGTGAAAATTTCAATAATAAAAGTTAATTTTAGAGATTAAAATATTTGGTATAAAATAAAAAAACTATTTTTTTCTATTTTAAGTAAGGAAAATTGTAATTTTAANTGTTGTTTGTTTTTGTTATATTGTTGAGACTGTTTGTTAGATTGTGAGACTCTGTTTTGTTATTATATTACTTTGTGAACTGTAGTTTGTAAAACAGTTTTCATTTCTGGAATTCAATTTAGTTATGTTGTTAATTTTTGTATTTTGTTAAATTTATTGTAATGAACTCTTTCTCAGCAACTTTTATATGTATTATGTGTAATTTAATGTTTTAAGCTTGTAGCTTTTTATATTAGTATCTGCAGTATTTCAGAATTAAAGTTTCAAAATCAGACCCTTCAACAGGTATGTCTTTTCTTTAGGTATTTAATGTTTTCTTTCACCCTTTATTTTTCAGTTCTTCATGCTAAATCTTTTAAGAATTTAAGTTTTAGGAGGAAAATTTTTTTTTTTTAAAGAAACTTAATTTTATTTGTCCTCACTTTGCTATATTTTCAAAAAAAAATTTAAATTTAACATGATCTGTGGTATTAAGGGTTAACTTTAGATAACTATATTTATGTTTCTAAATATATAGTAGACTTAAGTGAAAATTTTCAATAATAAAAGTTAATTTTAGAGATTAAGATATTTGGTATAAAAGAAAAAAACTATTTTTTTCTATTTTAAGTAAAGAAAATTGTATTTTTGAAATATTAAAAATCTTAAAGGTTCATGTAAGAAGAAAAGAATTAAAATTTATGAAATCTTTAAGCTAATATAAATTTGTCAAGTGAAGAAATGTGAAAAGTTTTTTACTTTAAGAAGAGGATTGTGAAGTTCAAAATCATTAAAGGCTATCCATATATAATAATCCTCACACATAAAAAAAATAAAAGAACAGAAAAGAAAAGAAAAGAAAAGAAAAAGAAAAGAAAAGAAAAGAAAAGAAAAAGTAAAGAAAAGATGTGGCAAGAAGCTTGAGGAGATGCTNCAGAAAAGAAAAGAAAAGAAAAGAAAAAGAAAAGAAAAGAAAAGAAAAGAAAAAGTAAAGAAAAGATGTGGCGAGAAGCTTGAGGAGATGCTTAATTAAAAATTGGTTTCACTTGAATCAACTTAAGGAAGAAGATTTGACTACATTTTCTAAACTTTTATTAAAGTATTAGCTCATTTACTAGTAAAGTTTTATGAAATTCTTTTTCATATGAATACTTAAAGTGGCTTTAATATGACAATTTGAATTTTTTTCTTGAAAAGAATAGAGAATAAAAAATCTTAGACTTGATTGTTGGATATTCTTACACCTTTAATATTAATTGGAGTTATTTTGAATTTTTCTTAAGTTATGTTATTATATTTAGTGGACTAAGATATGGAAATCTAGAAGTTAAAATCTTTACCATAAGTCATATTTTATGTAGTAGCGGAGTTACTTGAGGACAAGTAACATGTAAGTTTGGAGGATTTTGATAAACCAAAAATATATGTTTTTTTAGACCCATATTTTACACTCATTTTTGGTGATGTTGCACTTTAATGGAAGATATTTTTATGTTTCTTGCAGGTTGTTAATTTTTAGGATTTGAAAAAAAAGGAAGCAAAAAAGATGGAATTTAGAGTCAAAATGACATTTTTGAAGAAATGTTCAGCGCCAAGAGCAGCGCTGACGATGCAGAACAACATAACAGATGGTGAATTTCACTCAGGGCCGACAACGCTAGACACAGCGCCGACGGTATCGTTTGAAAAAGAGCAGTGAATTAAATTGCGGAACACTGGCGCCGACGATGCTAATGTCGGTTCAGCCCCTATTTCTAGAAGATTCGACGTATTTGGATGCTTTTTAAAAATTTTTTGGAGGAACCTAGTGAAGAAACGACTCTAGGCTTTATTTAGGGCTAAAATTGATCAGAAAAGTGACTCTTCCTGACATCTCATCATCCCAATTCAACCTTCTATGCATCACATATTTGTCCATCTTTCATTCCACAACCATTTAGAGTCCATTGTTTTTATAATTTGGAGTTTTGTTGTGAGATTAAGTGTGAATTCTTCTCTAAGAGTGTTGTAGAAGGAGAAAAGTGAGAGATTTCTTCTTCCTACATTTCCTAGAAGAGGCTACAAGGGATTTTCTTTGAGAAGAAGTTTCAAATAAGTATTGTTTGTTTATTAGTATTGTATGAACTTTCTTTTATATACAAAATTTGTGTTTTTTTGTATCTTTCTCATGAAGTCCGAGTAGTTTACTTTATCTTTCTCTCTAGTCTGAGATATGCTGAAATGAAAAGATAATATGGATGTGCAAATATTAAAATTTAAAATAAATATGATCATTTTTCAACTTCAAACTTAATTTACTTTTTGATCTGACCAATTGATTTGTTAAAATATGTTGTGAAACATATGATCTGGGAAATGGAGAATGAGTTCTACTNATATGATCCGGGAAATGGAGAATGAGTTCTACAAAAGAGTGAGGATCACATTTGATTCCATGAAGGAGAATTTCGTTCATAGAATTAAGTGCAAATAAATAGAGAAATATACTTTGTTGGGTGTAGAATTGGAGAATCTTTAGGGTGACAAACAAAAATGCACATTTCAGTCTTATTGTTTAAAAACTAAAGCAAGAGTTTGCCATCACGTGAAGGGAAGTGGGAGCTCTATAATGGGAGCCAGTATCCTCCTAGCCTAGCCACGACTTTATGGACTAAACCTAAGATTTTCCAATGATTTTCTATAACGTTGTATCAGGATAGAGAATTAAAATTTCTCTTATTTGGCACAATACATATTTGAACAATTTATCTCATCTCTTTTTTACCGAAACCTCATTGTAGTGGGAAAGATACTTTTTCACATAAGAGATTTTCATCACATAAACATAGTTTAATAGTTTAGTAGTTAGTGTTTAAACTTTGTATTTTAGTTTTGTTACTAGTTAAATAATTTTTTTCTGATAATATCTCAACATTCAAAATTAGTGATAGTAATTTCATTTTGACATTCTGTAAATTTCCGAGTAAATTTATCATTTCAAATTTAAACTTTCCCCATGGGATCATATTTGTGGCTTAAATAGAAAGTCCTTTAGTACTTGATAACGATATGTATACTTGCATAGAATCCCAACATTATTTGCTTAAATTTCTTATTAATAAAATATTGCATCAAGGTTTTGACATCGTTGCATAGCGGAGCCAACTTTATAATTTTTACACAACTATGTTCTCGAGATCAAGTTTTTTGCACTGTTGTCGAGGAAGNACTATGTTCTCGAGATCAAGTTTTTTGCACTGTTGTCGGGGAAGGTAACTGTAAATTAAATAGATTTGATAAATTAAGAAATTTAGAGATAATTATATAAAAAATTTTTAAAAAAATTAAAAAATTAAAAATCCAAAAATAAAATATGTTTTTATTTACGAGTTTATTATTAGAAATTTTTATTTGCTTTTTTTATTTATTTATGTGAAATCTTGGATCTGAAGGTTTAGTACCTTAAGATTCAGAACTAGAATGCACTATTAGAAAAGTTCAAAAACAACAAAAAGAAATTAAAATTTTAAACGAAATGGTAAATAACTTAAATAATCAAATAAACAAAAATCGACAAAGACCTTTAAAAATTTATGTTAATCCCACATCAGATGAACTTCACTTGACAATCCAAAATGTTGATGTTACTGCTAATTCATTTGAGCCTAAACATGCTATTATCTAAATGCTACAAAATAATAAGTTTGGAGGAACACCTACTGAAGATCCACCATCTTGCTAGTTTTCTTGAAATTTGTGCTACTTTTAAATATGACGGAGTGTCTAATGATGTGTTAGGCTTAGACTTTTTCCTTTTTCTTTAAGGGATAAAGCTAATGCTTGGTTAAACTCATTAGAACTTGGATCTATCAAAACTTGGGGAGAACTAGCATAAAAATTCTTAGCTAAATCTTTTTTGCCCTTGAAAACTGCTAAGCTTAGAAATGATATTACATCTTTTTTGTTAGTTTGAAAGGGCATCAATATATGAAGCTTGGGAAAGATTTAAAGATCTTCATAGAAAATGTCCACACCATGCTCTACCAGATTGGTTAATAATTTAAACTTTTTATAATGGATTAGTAGGATTTCTTAGATCTATTATAGATGCTACTGTGAGTGGATCACTAATGTCAAAACCTTTTAATGAAATATATTCTTTCATTGAAGAAATGGCTAATAACAATTTTCAATGACCCTCTGAAAGACTAAACCCTAAAAAAGTAGCTAATATTCATGATTTTAATGCAATGTCTATTTTAGCAGCTCAAATTGCTGCTATTTCAAAAAATATTGATCAAATAAGAGTGAATTATTCTCAAATACCCCCAATATTAGACAAAAATTCACTAGGACAGATCATTGGTACTCAATCATTTTATGAAACTTTAAATGCTATAAATAATCAAAATAACAATCCCTATTCTAACTTTTACAATCCTGGATGAAAAAATCACCCTAATTTTAGTTGAAATAATTATAACAATTTGATGAATCCCTCCGGAAATTTGAACAACCAAGAAAATCTTAGTTATCAAACTTATTATCCTCCTGGATTTGACTCTAATCCTACCCCACAAGTTAAGAAAAAGAAGCTGACAATGGTAGAAGTAATGTTAAACAAGGGAAATCAAATGTAGAATCAATGGGTTGCTATTAGAAATATTAAAAATTAATTAGGACATATTGCTACTACACTTAGTAACAGACCTTTTAGAATTCTTTCGAGTACAGTGGAAGTTAATCCAAAAGATCAAAATAAGGAGCAAATTAAAACTATTCAATTACTAAGTGGAAAAGAAGTTGAAAACAGGATCCAAAGAGAAACTGAAGTTGATGAAGAGAAGGAAGAAATGGAAAGTGACCAAAATGAAAATGAACAAACACAAGGTTGTTTTGAAAAATCATTACCTTTGTTTCCCCTAAGACTGAAGTAGAAGAATAAAGATAAACAATTTACAAAATTTTTGGAAATCCTGNATATATCAAAAATTACAAAAAGAATCAAATTTGCATTCTTATTTTAGCATCTTAAGTTTAAGTAAGAATATTACGCTAAGTAGAATTTTGTCATCTAAAATTTCTAAACTTTCTAGTTTTTTAAAGTGCATATTACTAATCTCCCTCTGGGTTCGATATTTAGGGCTTAATTAAAAAATCATATATTACTTCATAACGATGTGTATGCTTGTGTAGTATCCCATATTTAAATATTTTAATTGTATTCTTATTTGTCTCATAGTGGAAAGCTTACTTAGCTTTTGCTTTGGATTAAGATTTTCACTTTATTGCAAATTAAGAATAACTATTAAGGAAATTAAACATATAATCACATACGTCGCATTTTATATCTATAAAGAAAATCGGGATAACATTTTTGGCATCGTTGCCAGGAGGTTAAAAAAGAGTTAAATTACATAAATTTGTAAAAGTTTTCAAAAAGATGATTTTAGAAAGCAAAATTTCTATTTTTACAAGTCTTATTTAAACTTTAGAATTTATTATAGGAATATTGTAGTGTTGTTTTTATAAAAAATTTTTGTTTGTGTGTTTTTATCTTTATTTCATTTTATGTGTTTTATAGTAATGTATGTGTTGTTCATGTTCTAAAGTTGTGTCTTAAGATTCTAAATTAGAAAGAGCTATTAGAAAAGTTTTAAAAATTAAAAATTACTGAAAATTTTCAAGAGATGGAAAATCGAAATAATCAAAATGTTGAAGAGTTTAGACCTTTAAGAGATTATGCAAACCCTACAGTGGATGAAATTTATTATAATATTCCTTCTACATCAGAGACCCCTACTTCTAGTGACCCTACTAACCGAGAAATTTTAGACTAGATGATGATCCAGCAGGGAGATATCTTAAGAATGAATCATAGATTGCAAAACATGGATGTCAGAAATGCTCACACTGATGATTTGATAACGACAAAAGTTCGAATATGATGCTGCTTATGATGATGTGTTGGTGAGATACATGAAAGGGTGATCATTCAGTTCAGTTTCCTACTCACCATGTTTTTACTCCATATTAGTGGCAGAATTTGAACGTGGAAGAATAAGAAGAAGATGATGATTATTGGTGATCTTTCTTTTAGTGTATGTTTGATTGTACTTTGTTATTGCATTGTTTGTTTTTGTTATATTGTTGAGACTGTTTGTTAGATTGTGAGACTCTGTTTTGTTATTATGTTACTTTGTGAACTGTAGTTTGTAAAACTGTTTTCATTTCTGGAATTCAATTTAGTTCTGTTGTTAATTTTTGTAATTTGTTAAATTTATTGTAATGAACTCTTTCTCATCAAATTTTATATGTATTATGTGTAATTTAATGTTTTAAGTCTTGTAGCTTTTTATATTAGTACCTGCAGTATTTGAGAATTAAAGTTTCAAAATCAGACCCTTCAACAGGTATGTCTTTTCTTTAGGTATTTAATGTTTTCTTTCACCCTTTATTTTTCAGTTCTTCATGCAAAATCTTTTAAGAATTTAAGTTTTAGGAGGAAAAATTTTTTTTTAAAAGAAACTTAATTTTATTTGTCCTCACTTTGTTATATTTTCAAAAAAAATTTAAATTTAACATGATCTGTGGTATTAAGGGTTAACTTTAGATAACTATATTTATGTTTCTAAATATATAGTAGAATTAAATGAAAATTTTCAATAATAAAAGTTAACTTTAGAGATTAAGATATTTGGTATAAAAGAAAAAAACTATTTTTTTTCTATTTTAAGTAAAGAAAATTGTATTTTTGAAATATTAAAAATCTTAAAGGTTCATGTAAGAAGAAAAGAATTAAAATTTATGAAATCTTTAAGCTAATATAAATTTGTCAAGTGAAGAAATGTGAAAAGTTTTTTACTTTAAGAAGAGGATAGTGAAGTTCAAAATCATTAAAGGTTGTCTAGATATAATAATCCTCACAAATAAAAAAAATAAAAGAACAGAAAAGAAAAGAAAAGAAAAGAAAAGAAAAAGTAAAGAAAAGATGTGAGGAGAAGCTTGAGGAGATGCTTAATTAAAAACTGGCTTCACTTGAATCAACTTAAGGAAGAAGATTTGACTACATTTTCTAAACTTTTATTAAAGTATTAGCTCATTTACTAGTAAAGTTTTATGAAGTTCTTTTTCATATGAATACTTAAAGTGGCTTTAATATGACAATTTGAAATTTTTTCTTGAAAAGAATAGAGAATCAAAAATCTTAGACTTGATTGTTGGATATTCTTACACCTTTAATATTAACTGGAGTTATTTTGAATTTTTCTTAAGTTATGCTATTGTATTTAGTGGACTAAGATATGGAAATCTAGAAGTTAAAATCTTTACCATAAGTCATATTTTATGTAGTAGCGGAGTTACTTGAGGACAAGTAACATGTAAGTTTGGAGGATTTTGATAAACCAAAAATNTGAAATTCAAGAACAAAAATTAATAGAAATGTTGAAAAGATATAAAAAGGCTTTTGGATGGACTTTATCAAATATTAAAGGAATTAGTCCTTCTATTTGTATGCACAAAATTCTATTAGATGAACAATATGAACCTAAAGCTGATCCACAAAGGCGATTAAACCCAATAATGAAAGATGTTGTTAAAAGATAAATTTTAAAATGGCTAGATGTTGGAATTATATATCCTATTTCAGACAGTGTTTGGGTAAGTCCAATTCATTGTGTTCCAAAGAAAGGAGGAGAGATTGCTGAAGAAAATGAGAAAAATGAATTAGTACCAATAAGACAAGTTACTGGTTGATGAATTTGTATTGACTAAAGAAAATTAAACATGGGCACCATAAAAGATCTTTTTCAATTACCCTTTCTGAACCAAATGTTGGATAGATTGACTAGGAATAAATATTATTGCTTTTTAGATGGATATACCAGTTATCACCAAATTCCAATTGCTTTAGAGGATCAAGAGAACACAACATTTACAAGCCCATATGGAACATTTGCTTTTCGTAGAATACCTTTTGGATTATGCAATGCACCTGCAACATTTTAAAGATGTTTGAAGTTAATTTTTAGCAAGTGTTTATGGATGAGTTTTTAGTATTTGAAACTTCGTTTGAATTATATTTAAATAATTTAAAAAAAAAATTGGAAGTATGTGAAAAAATCAACCCAGTACTAAATTGGGAAAACTGTCAATTTATGATTGTAGGAGGAATTGTACTTAGGCATAAAATTTCTGAAAATGGCATGGAAGTAGATCCTGCAAAAATTCAAGTTATTGAAAAATTACCACCTCCTACTAATGTTAAAGGGGTAAGAAGCTTTTTAGGACATGCTGATTTCTACAGACGTTACATAAAAAAATTTTCTAAAATAACTAAGCCATTATGTCAAATTTTAGAAAATGATACGAAATTTGATTTTAATGAGGAATGCATAAAAGCATCTGAAATATTGAAAGAAAAATTAATCACTGCACCTATAAGAATTCTACCTAATTGGGAGAAACCATTTGAAATCATGTGTGATGCCAGTGATTATACTATTGGGGATATGTTAGGACAAAGGCACAACAATGTTTTTAAGTAATATATTATGCTAGTAAAACTCTAAATGATGCTCAAATTAACTACACTACTACTGAAAGAGAGTTACTTGCTACCATTTATGCCTTTGATAAATTTAGACCTTACTTAATTGGAACTAAATGTATAGTGCACACAAATCATTCTGCTATTAAATACTTATTGCAAAAGAAGGATGCTAAAACAAGATTAGTTAGATGGAAACTTCTATTGCAACAGTTTGATTTTGATAGATAGGAAAATGATAATCAAATAGTTGATCATTTATCTAGACTAGAAAGGAAATATTAACTAATTTTGCAAATAAAATTTTAGAAAATTTCCCTGATGAACAATTATATAGTATTAATGAAATGAATGTACCATGATATGTCGATATAGTAAATTATATTGTAAGTGATATTCACTTGATATCAAAAATCCAAAATTAAAAAAAATTATATATGATTAAAAAATTATTTTTGGTATGACCCATATTTATATAAAAAATGTAAAGATCTAATTATTAGAAGGTGTGTGTCTTATGAGGAAACTCAGAGATAATTGAAAGATGTCATGAATCTGAATTTGAAGGACTTTTTGAAACAAATAGAACCGCATATAAGATTTTGCAAGCTTGATTTTATTGGCCTACTCTTTTTAGAGATGTTAATGAATATATTAAAACATGTGATTGATGTCGGATTTTATTGGCCAACTCTTTTTAGAGATGTTAATGAATATATTAAAATGTGCGATCAATGCAACGTGTAGGAAATATTTCTAGAAGAAATGAAATGTCTCTAAATTACACATTAGAAGTTGAAATTTTTTAAGTGTGGGGATTAGATTTTGTGGGACCATTTATGCCATCAATTGAAAATTTATATATATTACTTGTTGTTGATTATATGTCCAAATGGATTAAAGCTATTGTTGTACCTAAATGTGATGCTCGTAGTGTTTCTAAATTTTTAATTAAAAATATTTATACAAGATATGGAATGTTGAGAGTAATTATTACGGATGGAGGATCTCATTTTAAGAATAAGAGAATCAAAAAATTAATTAAGAAATATGATATTATGCATAGAGTTTCTACTGTTTATCATCCTAAGACTAGCGGTCTAGCAGAAATATCAAATCTTGAAATTAAACAATTTTTAGAAAAAAATTGTAAATCTTTATAAATTGGATTGGTCTACTAGATGAGATACTACATTTTGGGCATACATAACTACTTATAAGTCTCCTATAGGAATGTCCCCATATATACTTATTTTTGGAAAAAAAACATGTCATTTACTAGTAGAATTGGAGCATAAAGCATTTTTGGCTATTAAGGAATTTAGTTTTGATTTAAAGGATGCTAGTGAGATAAGATTATTGCAACTCAATGAACTTGAGGAGATTAGAAATGAAGCATATGATAATGTAAAAATCTATAAAGAGAAAATGAAAATATGACATGATCAGAAGATTATTCAAAAGAAATTTGAACCTGAACAAGAAGTTTTATTATATAATACAAGATTGAGATTATTTTTAGGAAAACTGAAATCCTTATTGTTAGGACCATTTAAAGTGATTAAAGTCTATCATTATGGAACTAATGTTATTAAAGATTCTAACACTGTAAAGATATTTAAAGTTAGTAGGCATCGATTGAAACATTATTATGAAGGGAACATACTAAAATTTAAAGAAGTTTCAATGTTAAGTCAACCCAATTAATCAAATGGTATGTTAGGCTGACGAAGTTAAACCAAGCGCTTTGTGAGAGGCAACTCATATATAAATATAAATATATATCTATGCATTACAATTTTGTTTGATAATTGTTCATATATTAGTAGATGATAATCCTACACAATTTTATACATTATAAATTAAGACAAATATTGGTATTAGAGGAAAAATTGGAATCAAATTGATCGAAAACCTGAAAAGA
>JXCR01107713.1:0-11941 GCA_002079205.1 Phalaenopsis hybrid cultivar | reverse complement strand
ATAAGAAATCTTCGTCACATAAACATAGTTTAATAGTTTAGTAGTTACTGTTTAAACTTTGTATTTTAGTTTTGTTATTAGTTAAATAATTTAGTTCTAATAATATCTCAACATTCAAAATTAATGAAAGTAATTTCATTTTGACCTTCTATGAATTTCCTAGTAAATTTATCATTTCAAATTTAAACATTCCCCTTAGGATCAATATTTGGGGCTTAAATAGAAAGTCTTTTATTACTTGATAATGATACGTATACTTGTGTAGAATCCCAACATTATTTACTTAAATTTCTTATTAATAAAATATTGCATCAAGCTTTTGGCACCATTGCATAGCGGAGTCAACTTTATAATTTTTACATAACTATATTCTCGAGATCATATTCGACAAAGCACTGATTTCATATATAAAAACAAGTTTACAAAATAAAAGAAATAAAAAACACAACTTATCTTACAATCCTTCTTAAGCAAACCCCTTGAAGTTCTCTCCAAGCCTTTCTCTATTTTACAAGCATACTCAATTCACTCTTAGAAGTTTAATGAAGAATAAATCTCTCACCTTCCCTCTCCTCTTACAACCCCCTAAAAGAAAATCTCCTCTTCTTATCTCCTTGCCTGTCAAGCCACCCCCACTTTCTTGTCATTTTCTTCCCCCCTTCAACTCCTCAAAATGTTCCTCTTTTATTTTGGGCTGCCTCTTTTCAAAAGGAATTCAAAATTCCCTCCAAAAGTCAAATCTTTTGAATTCAAAAGATTTGTCATTTGATCCAAGAGACATATTCCTTCATAAAAGAAACTTCCAAAGTGTCTAGATGCATTGAATTACTTTAATAGGTGTATAGAACAAGTGTCTTTTGAAAATATGCGCAAAATTTGTCTCGAACTACCTTAATCTGCAAAAAGTCATCGTTGGTGCATCATGCGCCAGTTCTAGTGTATCATGCACCAAGCCTCTGTCAAATGGCGCATCTTGCGCTAGAATTCCAAAATTTGCAGTTTTAGCTTCAAATTTCATCCTTTTTGTCATTTTTGCTCCCAATACCTAAAAATGATATATCTGCAACAAAAACATGAAAATACCCTTTTTTAAAGTGCAATATCACCAAAAATGCATAAAATATGTACTTAAAATAGTATATTATTTTGGTGTATCATCGTATCACTTACTAGTTGAACTTTAGCATAAAGCCTATTAGGCTATTAAAGAATTTAATTACAATTTAAAGGTTGTTGGTGAGAGAAGGTTATTATAATTAAATGAGCTTGAAGAGATAAGGAATGAATCTTATGAAACAACTAAAATTTACAAAGAAAAGATGAAGATTTGGCATGATTGGAGGATTCTTACTCAAATTTTTTAGCCAGAGCAACAAGTAATTCTTTACAATGCAAGGTTAAGATTATTTCTAGGCAAACTTAAGTCCAGGTGGATGGGCCCATTTGTTGTGATGAAAGTTTATCCCTATGGAGCTGTGGATATCAAAGATCCTAAAACTGATAAAATATTTAAAGTGAATGGTCACAGACTGAAATCCTACTTTTTAGGTGACCAACGTAAATTAAATGATTTTCTAACGTTGGGTCAACTAGAATAAACACTGGTTACATCGGGCTGACGACGTTAAACCAAGCACTCTATGGGAGGCAACCCATAGTTATTTGTGTGTTTGCTTATTGTGATTTAGTGCGTGAATTAGAAAATTTTGTTAGTATTTTTTATTATATATTAAGTTAGTGATTTATCTAAAACCTTAATAGATGACTTAGACATGTTAGAATGAGTATTTGGAAGTTAAGTTTACCTGTTTTAAATTGGGCACTGGCGCTTATTCGACAAGATTCAGTGCTTAAGCGTGACAGTTAAAAAGCATGTGCTAAATTTATTTTCTAGAAGTTTTAATCAAGGATTGGTTAGCTTGGACGTGGGAGACAGTTTTAAGATGTGCCTTGAAGTTAAAGGAAGAATTTGAAGCCTATAAATATAATGGTTATTTAAAGATTTTTACCACAATTCAATTTTAACCCTAAATCCTAAGTGAAAAAGAGAGAGCTTTGGAAAGATGTGTTGGGAGAGTGATTTCAAGAAGAATGAGGAGACAATGAGAAAAAAAATTTATTAGTCAGAGTACGCAAGAGTTATATAACGATTTCCTTATCGTTAGTATCGAAGGAATAACAGAGAAAATCACTAAGATTGAGGATAACGTTGCTTCAATTAAAGCAAAAGTGATGGAAGTTAACACACATCTGGATCATATGGGATGGTGATGGATTGAAGAAGATTTGACTAGAGCTATTAATCATTGTCCATTCTTTCTAATATACATTTTAAATGGTGAAAGAGAGACTAATGATAGGCCATAATTCATTCCATCAACTAGGGAATGGATTAAGTTCGTGATTTAGATTTTATGTATTTAATGTTAAGTGTTTAGTGTTTTTTTAATGTTAAGTGTGTTTAGTTTGTTTTAATGTTATGGTTGTATAGTGTTTATGTTAGGAATCTTCACATCCGAGATTATTTGGATGGAGAATCTATTATTTGAAAACATTTGTAATTGCTCGTGAATGAATATAAGTGTTTTGTTTGTATGAAATTTCGTCTTATTGTGTGTTGAATCGAATTAATTAAGATGGGTGAATCTTGAGTAAGAGGAGAGTTAAGAAGGAAGGAAAAAGTATATAAAGTTTTTTAGGCCATTTAGGGTTGGTTGAATTGAGCTAGAAGTGCATTTCAATTAGATAAAAATAAATAAATATTTGTGCATTGGAGCCTAAGCGCCAAGACCCGTGCTTAAGCACCGTCTAAACCAAGAGACAGACGCCTAAGTGCCAAACCATTCGTGCTTAAGCGCCGGTTCACAAAAATCGGTTCACGAACAGTTTTAAGTGAAAAATTTGACCAAAAACACCTTTATCGGACCTCACTTCACCTCAGGTTTTAACGATTTTCAAGCTAGTGCTCACCATATTTGAAGATTTATTGGGGATTTGAGGAAAAAATTGCTAGATTTGGTATCCTTGAGGTAAGAGCTTCACTTCTATGCAAAAAATTTTTATTTTCACCATGTATTTTGAGCACATTATGAGCTACCCAAATATCACTATTCATGGTGAAAATTTGAGAAAATCTATGGAAAGGGCATGGACTTGTTAGTTTAAGCTTTTAGGAGTTTAGTTTAGTGATTTGGAGTTGAATGTGGAATTTATTTTGAATTTTATACATTTTTTTAGAATTTTCACCAAGAATGAAGAGGTGTAAGGGGAAGGCTCCATTTGATTCGAACAATTTTGTTAGTTTAAGAGCTTGGGATCAATACAGTGATGCCTTGCAATCGAGAAAGTTGATTCATGAGCGGTGTTTTAAAAGTCCAGGATGAGCTGTTGAAGATTTGATAGTTCACCGCCAGTGGGAGCGATTCTGTTGTTTTTATTCTGTCGCAGTGATTTCTGTTATGTGGGAGTTCTATGCAAATCTCCCTGAAGATGAAGAAGAAGCAGTCATGGTCAGGGGGAAGATAATGCCTTTTTCTCCTTAGGTAATTAATCTATTTTATCATTTGCTTTCGAGTACTCTGTGTTTTTATTAAAACTATATTCCTACTGAAGAGGAGCTAGACGAGATTATTTCATCTTTGACTGATGGAAGAGGGCTTTGGAAAATCACAAATGAAAAATGAGTGAACTTTTCTGCTTCAAAGTTGGATGCCACTGTAATGCATGGCATTATTTTATTTATGATCGTCTGCTACCTACAAATCATTTGAGTGAAGTGACTCGAGATTGAGCAACCTTGAATTATTGCATTCAACGCTTCAAGACTATTGATATTGGAGCTTTGATTCATGGAGTTATTACCAGTTATGTTGTTGCTGCTACTACTGCAGGTTTGGGATTCACATCCTTGATCTTTTCTTTATGCGAGCAGGCTG
Organism: Phalaenopsis hybrid cultivar; assembly: GCA_002079205.1. Taxonomy (NCBI): domain Eukaryota; kingdom Viridiplantae; phylum Streptophyta; class Magnoliopsida; order Asparagales; family Orchidaceae; genus Phalaenopsis; species Phalaenopsis hybrid cultivar. Next base: position 8,006 of record JXCR01107713.1, on the reverse strand, counting down.
GAGTTAGATTTGACAGCTGGGAGGAAATCTTACAGTCACTAAAGCTCATTACAAGTGTGAATGTAAAATCTTACTCACATCATTCTAATTTTGGCTTGAGGGGTGGATTCTCCAGTAGTTTTGCTACTTCGACGTCACGAGCTTCTACTTCACATGTTTCTACATCACGAGGTTAGACTTCTGGATCTGATTCTCAGTCACACTTATTATAGAGGATTTTGAATAATGTCATTTATACCAATGAAAAGGTATCATACTTAGAACATTTTGCTGAGCATATGGATGGATATATGAAGAGACGTAGTGATTATGATGGTGAATTCAACTTAGTTATGGAAAACCTTATGAGAGGTAACTAGGATGTTGTATTTCCTTAGTACCCTAGATATCCACCATTTGAGCCTGCAGCTGTTTGGCATAGTGATGATAGTGATGAAGAGGAGAATGATGATTAGTTTGAATATTTATTTTTGTTTGATGTTTTTATTGTATGTGTTGTTATGAACTGTTGTTAGTGCAGTTGTTCTGTAATTTGTGTTTTCTTTTTAGTTGTTATTGTTGGCACTGGTATGTTTTGTTTCACGCACCTACTGTGATGTATTTGTGTTTTGTGAGTAGTTATTATGTTTAGTGGTAGTAATTGTGGTAATTGTGTTGTTTAATGTATTTAGTTAGTCTGTGTTGAACTTAATTCTAAATCTTAGGAAGGTTTAGAGTCTAGCTAACTTTTACTTTTAAAAGCTGCATGTTTAAAATTTTCAATTTACTACCAGCTATTTTTCTTTATGTTGCAGTCATGCATATTTGTTAGTGTGTTTGTTTGTTTTTATGTTATACTCCACTGCATAGAAGTCTGATGAATCTCTATATGTTAAGAAAATTAAAATTTGATCAATTTAAAATTTTTGCTCCTATTTTTAATTTTTGTACTTACATATTTAGGATATGAAAATTCCTACAAGTATGTTATTTAAAATTTTCATTCCTGTAAATATTTCTATTATGCTAAAATGTTTTATTTTTATCAAAAATATAAGTTTGTGGGAGGGATGAAAAATTTTCTAAAGAACTTATAAATTTATTTGTTCTCAAATGAATTTCAAAGAAATTTAATTTTTAATTGAAGAAAAATGATTATGTATATGAAGTTATATTAAGGAAGTAAAATTTTAATATAGAAATGAGTAAGAGAATTTAGTTAAAATTTATACTAATGAAGAAAACTTAAAGTTAAAAATTTTTAGTGTAGAAAATGCTAAATATAGTGTAACTATCTTTACTAAGAAAAATTGTATTTTTGAAAAATTAAGAAGATTTAGATTTTTATTTTCAAAACTTAAATTTCTTTTATTGAAATTAATTTTAAAAACTATTATTATTTTTTCAAGTGAAAGAAAAATATCAACTCTTTTCTTTAAGAAAGAAAGAGTGAAATTCAAAACCAATAAAGGCCTATCCAGATATAACAATCCTTGCCTGAAAAAGAAAAAGAAAAAGAAGAGAAAAAGCAGAAGAAAAATTGAAAAAGGGAGGTGAAGCTTGAGGATGAATGCCTAATCAAAAATTGGTTCCACATCTGATCTTTTTAACGTATAAAACTTGAGAAATTGTTAAGCTTAAGGATATAATATAGTGAATTATGCTTAATAAAAATTTTTAAGTGGAGAAAATAAATTACCTAAACTCTATATTTGAAAAATCTACAATATTTTTGAATTAGATAGAAACTCATATTTTCATATTTCTTAACATTAAAAATTTTCTAAACTCTAAGTTTGTCTCATTTACTAATATTTTTTATAAATTAGACTATTAAATTTCTACATCAAAATTTTGGTAACTCCATAAGAAACTCATATACATCATCTATTTATGTTGGTTTTTAAAACTTGAAAGGTCACATGAGGACAAGTAACATCTTATGTTTGGGGGATTTTGATACACTTAAAATATATAGTGTTTTTGTGCACATTTTTATACCTATTTTTTAGATATTGCACTTTAATGAAAGTTATTTGTGTGGTTTTCTTTCAAGTACAATCAAATATATGAAAAATGCCAAAAGAAGTGAAAAGTGTCAAATTTGGAGCAAAAACCAAGAAAGGTGCCAAATGAATTGGGGTACCTAAGTACCCAGGTCTGGCACCTAAGTGTCAGAGGCTTGTGCCTAAGCTCCAGGTACCCCATGCTTAAGTATCAGAAGTAGTTATTTGATGATTCAATGAATTTAGAAAAAAATTTTGAAAAGGTGTTTGAAGCAACCCTTGGAAAAAAAAAAGTGGAAAATATCTCATGGACACAAAAATTCATTCAATTGGCTTTTGAGGAGGCAACGTCTAGAAGATTCATTGAATGGAGACACATTTTGAAGGGATACCAGTGNAAAAATTCATTCAATTGGCTTTTGAGGAGGCAACGTCTAGAAGATTCATTGAATGGAGACACATTTTGAAGGAATACCAATGAATCTTTTGGATTTTTATTAAAAGAAGACTTGGACATCAAGACAAGAAGCCAACCACCCATCAGATTTTACAGCCATCATCCATCCAAGTCATCGCCGCCGCCGGCCACTTTCGTTTAATTTTATTTTGGGTGTTTAGTTTGTATTGTGATTGAAGGAAGAGAATTTAAAGGAACTTCAAAACATTTAGTGGAAAGGATTTAAGACAAGTGTTTATCTTTGTGACTACACTTAGTTTTAATTTAGATTTCTTGTTTGTGTGCATGATTTCTACTTTTAAACTCATGTTTGATTGTGTTTTCTCCATGGATTATGAGTAGTTTTCTTTAACTTTTTCCTTAAAATGATAAGTGATTAAGTGTTGAAAGGAAGTTTTGTTATCAGGTATAAACGTTGGAAAAATTTGTGATGATTTGAAACTTTGGACTTCATTTACTTCTTAATTTGGTCAATTAAGATGTTAATACCTGTTATGAGAACATGTAAGATCCGAGATGGTATTATCTTAGTCAAAAAATGGTTTAGAATCACATATTGATTTCAAAGATGAGAATGTAGTTCATGGGGTTGAGTGCAAATAAATAGAGAAATAAATTTTTCAAGGTTGTAGAATTAGAGGACTTTAGAGTGATAGGCTAAAGTCCCTAATTTGATTTATAGTTTTAGGTTTTGATACGAGATGTTAGCCTCCAGGTAGAGGGAGAAGAGAGAACTCTAGAGTGAGAGCTAGTATCTTCCCTACCTAACCTGTCTTCAAAACTACTCAAACTATAGATTATCCAATATTCTTTATACCAACTCTAATAAGGGTAAAGAATATTATTGCTCCTATTTGGCACAACACATTTAGAATACTTTCACAAATCCTCTACTTATTATTGATTCATGAAAAGGAAAAAGAAATTTTTTTTATGTTGCCTTCATCTTGCAAGTAATTAGTTAAGTTAATTAGTTGCTTACTTTATTTTCATATATAAAAAATTACAAAAAGAATTGAATTTGCATTCATATTTTACATCTTAAGTTTAAGTAAGAATATTATGCTAAGTAAATTTTTGTCATCTAAAATTTCTAAACTTTTAGTTTTTTAAAATGCACATTGCAAATCTCCCTGTGGGTTCGATATTCAGGACTTAATAAAAAATTCCTATAGTACTTAATAACGATACGCATACTTGCGTAGTATCCCATATTTAAATACTATAATTGTATTCTTATTTTTTTCATAGTATAAAACTTATTTAGTTTTTGATGTGGATTAAGATTTTGACTTTGTTTCAAATTAAGAATAATTATTAAGGAAATTAAACATACAATTGCATACATCGCATTTTACATCTATAAAGAAAGTCAAGATCAATTAGCCTTAGGGTTTAGGTCTGATGTGGGTTGGATTTCGTTAAGTCTAATGTAAGTTAGACTTAAGGTTTAGGTCCGATGTAGATTGGACCTAAATGAGATTTTTAAGTCTAATATGGATTAGGCTTAAGGTTTAGGTCCGATGTAGGTTGGACCTAAAGGAAATTTGTTAAGGCTAATGTGGGTTAAACTTAATGTTTAGGTCTAATGTAGGTTGGACCTAAAGGAGGTTTGTTATAACTAATGTAGTTCAGACTTAAAGTTTTAAAAGAGATTTATTTGGTTAGATTCATTTTGGGTTAAACCTAAGTTTTAGAGTTATTTAGATTCAATTGTGGTAGAACCTAAGATTTGGATTATTTGAGTTCAATTTAGGTAGACTTTAAAGTATAAGGTAACTTAGGTTCAATTTAGGTACAACCTAAGGTTTAGAGTCATTTAGGTTCAATTTAGGTAGAGCCTTAAGTATAGAGTCATTTCGGTTCAAAGTCATTTCGTTTCAATTTAAATAGAACATAAGGTATAGAGTCATTTAGGTTCAATTTTGGTGGAACCTAAGGTAAAAGGTAACTTACATAAAACCTAAGGTATAAGGTCACTTAGGTTCAATTTAGGTAGAACCAAAGGTATAAGGTCACTTATGTTCAATTTAGGTAGAACTTAAGGTATACGGTCACTTAGTTTCAATTTAGGTAGACCTAAAGGTTTAGGGTAACTTAGGTTCAATTTAGGTAAAACCTAAGAAAGTTTGATTAATTCTAATGTAGGTTAGACTTATGTTTTAGTTCCAATGAAGGTTGGACCTAAAGGAGATTTGTTAGGTTGGATTCAATTTGGGTTGAACCTAAGTTTTAGCTTAAAGGGTTTGGTTTAAGGATTGTGATAAGTTTAATTTAATTCAGGCTTAAGGTTGGTTTATGCTTTGAATAAGACTAATGTGAATTAAACTTAAATATGGTTTAAGGTTACTTAAGCCTAATTTAAGTAAGGCTTAAGATTTATTTAAGTCTATTTAGGGTTAGACTTTATTAGGGTTTAAATTGATTTAAGCCTAATGTAAGTAAGGCTTAAAGTTAAATTAAGTCTAATTAGGGTTAGACTTAATTAGGGTTTAAATTGATTTATATGTAAGTATGGCATAAGGTTTAATTAAGTCTAATTAGAGTTAGACATAATTAGGGTATAAGGTATACTTAAGCTTTATGTAGTAAAGCTTAAGGTTTAATTAAGTCTAATTAGGGTTAGATTTAATTGGGGTGATTTAAGCCTAGTTTAAGTAAGGCTTAATGTTTAATTAAGTCTAATTAGGTTTAGACTTAACTAGGTTTTAACTAGATTTAAGCCTAATGTAAGTAAGCTTATGGTTTAATTAAGTCTAATTAGGGTTAGACTTAATTAGGGTTTAAGGTATACTTAAGCTTAATGTAAGTAAAGCATAAGGTTTAATTAAGTTTAATTAGGGTTAGACTTAATTAGGCTTTAAATTGATTTAAGCCTTACTTAATTAAGACTTAAAGTTTAACAAATTCTTATTAGGGTTAGATAAAATTAAGGTTTAAGGTATACTTAAGCTTAATTTAAGTAATGCTTAAGTTTTAATTAAGTCTAATTTGGGTTAGACCTAATTAGGGTTTAAATTTATTTAAGCCTAATGTAAGTAAGGCTTAAGGTTTAATTAAGTCTAATTAAGGTTAGATTTAATTAGGGTTTAAGGTATAATTAAGCTTAATGTAAGTAAAGCTTAAGCTTTAATTAAATCTAATTAGGGTTAGACTTAATAAGTTTAAGACTAATAAAAGTAAGGCTTAAAGGGTTATCTTAGGTCCAATTAGGGATAGATCTAATCAAAGTTTAAGTTGATTTAAGCCTGATGTAAGTAACCCTTAAGGGGTTAGATTAGGTCCAATTAGGGTTAGGCCTAATTAAGTTTTAAGGTGGTTTAGGCTTAACGTAAGTAAGTCTTAAGGAGTTAGATTAAGTCCAATTAGGGTTAGACCTAATCAAAGTTTAATAAGTTTTAAACCTAAAATAAGTAAGGCTCAAAGGGTTAGAGTAGGTCCAATTAGGGATAGACATAATCAAGGTTTAAGGTGGTTTAAGACTAACGTAAGTAAGGCATAAGGGGTTATATGAGGTCCAATTAGGGTTAGAAAAAAGTTTAACCATAAAAGTTTGGAGTTAAGCCTAATTTGATTAAGGCTTAAAGTCGAATTTAGGCCTAAGATGGGTTAGACCTAAAGATTAGGACTAAATTAACCCTAATTATCACTTCTAATTCATTAAAGTAAAGAATTTAAAGTAGCAAACCAAGTTTGGGGAAATTTTGACTAAGATGTAAATTTTATAATTTACAATTTTTCCCAAAATATCTAAATTATCACTTTAGACCTTCTCAAGTGTTAGATATTTTTATCCTAAGTATTCATTTGATCACCTTAGATTTTATAGCCATTTTTATTCAAATTACCAATTTTTGGATTTTTCATAAATATTTAGAAAAATAATTATAAAGTTATCAGAAAATTGGTAATTTTTAACTAAGGGATATTTTCTAATACTTAAAAATTGAAAATTTTTCAAAAGATGAAATAAGTAATCCCTAAAAATGTTTCCAAGGGTGGACCAGGCGAAGACATCATTGTGATCCTGAAGCGTTTGAATTAATAACTTATAATTTCCAAGATCAAAACTGTCACTTATTAGGAAAGATTTATCAGGTTCATCCTCACTGACGGGGATCTCCAGGGTACCCTCAATGGTCTCGAGGTTGCCCTCTTTCCAGGTCTGCAAGTTGAGTGGCTCCTGTTCCACTCTCTCGACCGCCAAGAAGTAGTACACTTGTAACTACTCCAAATCTCCATTGACAGTGGTTATTTCTTGTCTCCCTGGAACTTAATTGCAACATGTTATGTGGGCACCACAACTCTGAAGTGATTTAGCAGTAAGAGGCAAAAAATGGCATTGTAGGTTGGTGGAAAATCTACTATCACAAAATCTTTTGTCTCCGTAAACTATCTCTCCTTCATAACCCAAGTAACCTCCAATGACATTACACCTAATGCCTCTTTTCTTTCACCTAAAAAATCAAAAAGCGGGTTGACTAAATCTACTAATCGGTCAACCCGAAGATTAAGCTTATCAAACACTAACTTGAACAAAATGTTCACGAAGCTACCAGTTTCGATGAGAATGCTCTCGCACAGAAGTTACTGATTATCCCTGAAACAACTATAACTTCGCCTAGGGGTTTCCCCATTGGGGATGGTTGTTGTTCGTGAATGTGATGGGAGGACAACTTCCTCTCTTTTGCATAGATGTAAGGTTGCATAACTCACTGACCCGATCTGCAATTATATAATTATTTAAGTATAAAAAGATAATCAAAATGTTGACCAAATTTATATTCAGCGGCTAGTATGAAAAATAAATGTGTGATTAAATTGATTAATGGTTTACACACTAGGGGTACTACGAAATTGCATGTATCGTTTCAAGTAATATAGAGTTCTCTTTAAAACCCCAGAATCGAACCCATAGAGAATAAGGAATGTACTATGCTAACTTAGAAATATTTCTATTTAAACTGTAAACTAAATTCACAGGAAAACAATATCAAACTTTTTGTAAAAGGTCATAACTAAAGTGGCTACTTCTAATTTAAACTTAAAGTAAAAGCAAAGTCACTAAATTAAAGATGTGTAAAGAAGTACGATTATAATAAAAAGTCTTTTCGCTTGCAAAAAATTTATAAATCAGTGCAGGAATCAAATGAATAAAAATAAAAATGATGTATTATGACAAATAGGAGCATACCTGTTCTTTACCCCTACCGAGCATAAATAACATTGGCAAATCTAAAATTAGTTCCAACTTGTGTGGTTACGTTGAGTAAATTCTTGCCTCTCATTTCTAGATTACCCACTGTGCTCTCTCTATAGGACTAACCCGTGACCCTTAGTTCCAATATTAGACCAAATTGGTAAATGATCTAGTCTGTCACCCTGGAAACACCAATTATAGGCTCATCAGAACTTATCTCTCTATCTATTTGCACTCCTCCCTTGATTTGGAATCCCCCTCCTCCAAGGTTTAGTGTGGTACTCACTAGTTGGTGAAATCATAGTCCTCTTAGGTCATTATTATTCGCAACAGGTTTTAACATCACAAATGACCAGTTTGCAAA
>JXCR01107706.1:0-20880 GCA_002079205.1 Phalaenopsis hybrid cultivar | reverse complement strand
TCACTTTATCCCATCCCTTCCTCTCCCTACCTCTCACTTCTCTTCTTTTTCTCTCCATCTTTATGCTCTCACTCTCTACTTCTTCTCTCTCTCTCTCTCTCTCCCTCCCTCTCTCCCTCTCTTTGTCCGTTCTCCCTCCCTCTCACCCTACCTCGCTTAGAAGTGAAAGTGAGAGTGAGATAAAGAAAAAAGAAAAGAAAGAGAGAGAATGGATAGAGAGACAGAGAGTGGGAGGCATACTCTCTTTCTATAGTCCATTCTCTTTCATCTCCCTCTGTCATTATCTATTTCTCTTTCTCCCACTTAAATTGCCCTCTTCCTATCTANAGATGGAAAGAAAAAGAGAGAGATAATAAGAGTTAAATATAAAGAGAATGAAGGAAGTTAGTAAAAGAGAGGAAGAGATAGAGGAAGGGAGGGAGATTGAGAAAAAGTAAAAGAGAGAGAGGAAGAAAGATAAATAAATAGAGCGAGAGAGTGAGAGAAAGAGATAGTGGGTGAGAGTTGGGAGAGTAAGTTTGGTAGAGAAAGGGAAAGAGAGGAAGAGTGGGAGGGGAAGAGAGATAGAGCAGAGAGAGGGGGAAGGGAATGAGAGAAGAAAAAAGAGTGAGATTGAAGAGAAAGACAAAAGAGAGAGAAGAGACAAAGCGAGAGAGTATGGAGAGAGTAAGATAAGAGAAAAGAGAAAAAGAGAGATGATGGAGGGGGAGAGAGAGAGATAGAGCTAAAGATGTTCCTCCCAATCCCTATATCATTTTCTCTCACTCCTCACTCCCTCTCCCTTTTTTTCTCTCTCTATGTGCCCCCATCTCCTTTATCTCTCCTCTCCCTCGCTATCAATTTCTCTTTATCACCTCCGCCTCTGTTACTTTGTCTTTTTTTTTCTCTCCCTCTCGAGAGAGAGTGAGGAAGAGAGCAAGAAAAAAAAATAAAAAAGAAATAGAAGAGTGATACCAAATTATAAGAAAGAGGGAGATCGAGAGAAAGAAAGAGAGTACAAAAGATCTTTATTTATTGAGATTTCACTCTCTCTCTCTCCTCATCTTCTTACTTCCTTTCTCTCTCGCTTTTCATTTCTCTCCGTCCTTCTACTTGTCTCTCTGTCTAACGCTGCCTTATCTCTTGGTCCCTCACTAGCTTTCTCTAGCTCTATCGCTTCTCTCACTCTCTCTCCCTTCCCCCTCTCTTTCATTGTCCCTCTCTTTGTCCTTCACTTCCGGTTCCTCTCCCTTCCTCTCTCTCATCCTCTATGATTCCAACATTCTCCTCTCTCTTACTCTTCCCATCACTACTTCTATATCACTCTATCTCCATCTCTATTTCTCTACCTCCTTAACTCTCTCCTTATCCCTGTCTTTCCCTCTCTTCTCTCTCTTCTCTTCTTGTGCCTCTTTTTGTTCCCCCTCTCTCGTCTCCGTCTCTTGCACTTTTTTACTCACACTCATTTCCAACTATCTCTTTATTTCTCATCCACTTTTTCTATCATAGAAAGAGAAGAGATGAGATAAAGAAAGATTGAGAGATAGTAATCTCTCTCTCACTATATCTCCCCTTCTCCCGCTCTATTTGTTTTTTCTCCCTCCCTCCCTCTCATCCTCATTCATTCCAGCTTTCTTCTCTCTCTTACTCGCCCTATCTCTCCTTTCTTATCACACTCCCTCCCTCTTTATTTTTGTCCCTCATTAACTCTCTCTATCCCTCGGTTTCTCTCTCTCTTCTCTTGCTTCTCTCTTTTCCTTTCATGTCTCTCTTTTTGTTCCTCCTCTCTCCTCTCTACTCTTGCTCTTTTTAACTCACACTCATTTTCAACTATCTCTTTATTCTCCTTCACTTCTCATGTCATAGAAATAAAAGAGACTAGATAAAGAAAGATTGAGAGAGAATAATCTCTCTCGCTATCTCTCCCCTTCTCCCGCTCTATCTGTTTTTTTTTCTCTCTCCCTACCCTCTCACTCTCCCTATCTCTTGAGAGACATCAAGTTAGAAAAGAAAAAATTGAGTGAGTGAGAGATAGTGTAAATTAGAGAGAGAGATTAAAAGACCTAGTGACCAAGAGCTGAGTAGAATGAGTAGAAAGAAAGTGAGAGGGACAAGAGAGAGTACAAGAGTTAGAGTAGGAGAGAGAGATTTATCTCTCATCTCTTCTTTTTCTATCTCATAGGGAAGGAGAGTTTGAGAGGGAGAGAGATAATAGAGGGTGCAAAGAGAGGGAGGGGAAGAAATAATTAAGGGAGAGTCAGAGAGGGGGAGGAGAAGAATTGAGTAAGGAAGTGAGAGTCAGAGAGGGGGATGGAGAGAAAATAAGAGAAGATGTATCTCACCCTCTTCTTCCCTCACCTCCTCTCCCTCCTTTCTATCTCTCTAAATAACCCTCCCTCCTTCTCTGTTCCTCTAATTATCTTGTTATCAATTTCTTTGAGTGAAAAAGTGACAATGAGAGAGAGAATGAGAGAGAGAAGAGGGAGAGCGTCAGAGAATGAGAGAGAGTGGGATGAGGATCTAAGAAGAAGAACAGCTCATTATTTCTCTCTCCCTCTCTCACTCTTCTCTCCCTCTTTCATATCTGTTTTTCCTTTCTCACCTTTTATTTGTCTCTCAGAGAGAGAGAATGAGAGAGATCGGGACAAAAAGATAGGTTGATAATCTGAGAGAGATAAAGAGAGAATTAAGATAGAAAATGATACCTCTATTCTCTCTATCTCTCTCTACCTTCCCACTCTCTCCATCTACCTCTCTCTATATCTCTTTCACACACTCTCTATTCACTCTCCTTCTTTCTCTCTTCTCTCTCTTGCTCCCTTAACTCTAGAGAATTATCTTATCTCTTTGCTTTCTATCTCCCGAAACTATTAACATGTTCCTCTCTTCTAATCCCCATCACTCCCTCCTTGCCTGTCTCTCTCACTCCCATGCTTCTGTCACCCTTGATATCTCTATTTCATTCTATCTCTTAATAAAAGAGTTGAGAGAGTGAAATGTTGATAGTTTGAGAGAGAGTGTGTGTGACAATGAGAGAGGAGAGATAATGAAGTGAAGACAATTAGAAATTTCAAGAATTGGAACATGAGATAGATAGTCAGTGAGAGCTCTCTCTATTTATCTCTCACAGACACTCTCTTCATTGTCTCTCTCACTCTCTCTGCCACTCCCTTCCTTTCAAAGTTAGGAGGGAGGGATGGAATGAGGGAGCTAGGGAAAGAGAGAGAGAAATGGAGCTAGAGAGGAAATTGTGAGAGATTGGAAGAGAGAAAGAGGGAGAGTATGAGATAGATTTATAGTGGAAGAGGGTTAGAAGGGGAGGGAGGCTAAGAGGGAGATAGAGTAAGAGATAGAGAGATAAAGTGTGAGAAAGAGAGAGCGAGAGGGTGGGAAAGAAAATGATGGAGGCAGAGAGAGGGACAGAGAGGGAGAAGAGAAAGAGGGAGGGAGGGTGAGATAGAAAATAAGAGAGAGAAGATGTGTGTATTTGAGAGTGAGTGTGAGGCAGAGAGCAAGAGTGTGAGAGAATTTGTGTGGGAGAGAGTTAAGTAAGAGAAGCGGGAGAGGGCAATGGAGAGACTTAGAGAGAGATGGGTGAGGACAAAAAGAGTTGAAAGAGGGATAGAATTGTGTGCATGTGGAGAGAGAGAGAGAGCGAGAAAAAGCTCCCCATCTTCTTTAATTCTCCATCCACTCTCTCCTAATCTTTGTCTCTTTCCCTCTTCTACCATACTCTCATTCTCACTTACTATCTTTCTCTCACACTCTCTCTTTGTCTTTGTCACACCCATAGAGAAAGCAAGGTAAAAAGAGGGATCAGGATAAATGGAGGGACAATTTTCTTTCTCTCACTCTCCCTCCCTCCCTCTTAGTCCCTCTCTCTCATACTATCAACCTCTTTCCCTAACTCTCCCACACTCTCGTTCTCCCTCTCTGCCACTCTTCCTCACACATTTCTATTTTCCTTCCCTCTTTTACACTTGCTCTCTATCTTCCTCTATTATACCTCTTTCTCCCCCTCCTTATCTTTCTCTACTTCAATATCTTTCATTCTAACTTTTTCTCATTTCTATAACTCTCCAGCTATCTCTATCTCTCTCACTTCTCTATCTTACTCCCTTACTCTCTCTTATTCTCTCTCTATCAATGAGAGAGAGAGAGGTTAAGAGATCTAAAGAAAGTAGAAGAGACAGTGAAAGAGAAAAAAAGAGAGTGAGAAAGTGAATAAAAGAAGGCTCCCTCTCCCTTCCTCTCCCTTTATTTCTCTCACTCTCTCCCCACCTCTTGCTAAAGAGAGCATGAGAGAAAAAAAAGGAGAAAAATTGAAAGATGAGGGTGAGTGAGGGAGAATGAGAGAGATGGTAAAGAGAGGGAATGTGAGAAAGATGGGTAAGGGATAGTAGGGAGAAAGATATTTATAGATAGAGTAAGATAGGGAAAGCAAGAGAAAACATAAGAGTTAAAGAGTGTGAGAAAGTGACGAGAATGGAGAGGGATACATTGGGAGGGAAGGAGAGTGGGGGTAGGAGAGTTTTAGTGAGAGATAGAGAAGAAGAGAAGAAAAGGAGAAATATAGTAGAAAGAGAGAGTGAGAGAGAAAAGTGTTACAGATATAAAATGAGAGAGAGAATGAAAAAGGAAAGAATGAGAATAAGGAAAGAAAGAGAGAAAGAGAGAGAGAAAGAGAGAGAGAGAAAGTAAGTGAGGGAGGGATGGAGGGTGGCAGTTAGAGAAGAATGTGAGAGAGGAGAGTAAGAGCAGGAGTGAGAGAGTGAAAGAGGAGGGAGAGGATAGAAAATTAGAGAGAGAGAGAGATAAGGAGAGAGGTAGAAGGAGAGATAGAGAGAAGAGGGAGAGAGCAAGAGTGAGATGGTGATGAAGAGAGAAAAAAAAAGATAAGAGAGAGGGATAGATTGGAAGAAATAAAGAGAAAGGGCATGTGGGAGAGAAATATAGCAAGAGGGAGGGAGAGAGCAAGGGTGAGGAGGGGTGAGTTCGAGAGTAAGAGAGAGAAGAGAGAAATAGAGAGTGCAAGGGTGAGGAGGGATAGTGTGAGGGGGAGAGCAAGAGAGAAATAGAGAGAAAGAGAGACAAAGAAGAGAAGAGATGATAGAGGCAGAGGGCATGCGAGAGATAGAGAGAGGGAAAGAGAGGAGTGGGAGAGATGAAGACCTCGAGAGAGTAGAAAAATAGTTGGAGATATGGAGAACTAGAGAGAGATGAAGGGTGACATATAGTGAGAGAGAGATAAAAATAAGGACCAGCAGAGGGCAGGTAAGGGACTAAGAGAGAGGGGAAGAGAGAGAGTGGAATTGAGTAAGGGAAGGAGAACGATTGTTAGTGAGAGAATGAGAAAAAGAGAGGAGAGTAGAAGAGAGAGTTTGATGAGTGAAAGGGAGAGATAGGTCACTCTATATCTCAATCTCTCTTTTCTTCTCCCTATGTCATTAACTCTCTTTCTTCATCACTCATTATCTCTCGCATCTCTCTCATTCCCTCTCACCCACTCTCTTCCCTCTCACCCTCTCTCTTGCTCTCTCTCTTCCTCCATCTCTATATTTTTTTCTTTCTCTCTCCATCACTCTTCTTATTATTTTTCTCTCGGTCTATCAAAATTTCTCTGGCACTATCACTATAGAATGAGTTCTCTCTCACTCACTCATTCACTCACTTACACTCTCTCACTCTCACACACATACTCCACACTATCTCACGTTCTCTTTCTCTCTATCTCTGTCTCTCCTATCATCACTATCACTCACGCTCTCTCTTCCTTTTTCCCACACTTAGTCTTCATCTCTCTCTTTCTTTTCCTCTCTCACTTCCTCTCTTTCTCCCTCTCTCCCTTCTACTCTCTCTATCCTCTCTCCATTTCTCTCTCTCTCACTCACTTGCACAAGTTCTCTCTCTCTCCTTCTTTTCTCTTACTGCATCTCACTTTGTCTCTATCTCTCTTTTCTCTTTCTTTTTTGTGTTACCCTATTTCATTCTCCTTCACTCCATCCCTCTCACTCTCTCTCCTTTATTTTAAAATCTATCTCACATTCTTCTCTCTAACACTCTATATCTCCCTTTCTCTCTCCCTACCACACTCCATCTTTCTCTCTCCCTCCATCACTTGACTATCCTTTCCCTCTTGCTTTCTCACTCTTTCTCTCTCACTCTTTCTCTCTCACCCTCTATTCTCTCTATCCTTCGCTCTCATTCTCTATCGCTCCTCCTCTCTCTCACTCTTGCTCTCTCCTTCCCTCTCATACTCTTCTCTCTCTACATCATCTTCTCTAAATCACCCCCTCACCTCATTAGCTCTCTCTGTCACTCTCTTATCTCTCTCTCACTTTTTCCATTCAAAGAGATGGAGCGAGAATGATAGATGGAGAAGGGGAGAGTGAGAGAAGAGAGAGAAGTGAGGGAGGGGTTTGAAGAAGGAGATACAAAATCAAGAGAGGAGAGAAGAGAGAGAGGGAGAAAGGGAGTGGGAATAAGTGATAAAGAGAGAGTATATAGAGGTACGAGATAGGTATATAGAGAATAGTGAGAGAGATAAAAGTGAGAAAGAGCTAGAGAAGGGAGAAAAGAGGATAGAGAGAGCATAGAGCAAGTGGGTAAAAGAGTGGGGAGGGAGAGAGGATGGGAGGGACAGAAAGGAGTGAAGCAGGTAAAGTAGGAGAAAGAGAGTGAGAGCGATAGATATAGAGGGACTAAGAGATAGGGGTGGATGGAAGGACAAAGAGATAGGGAGGGATGGAGGGACAAAGAAAGAATGAGAAAGAGAGATGGTAAGAGTGAAAGGGGAAAAGAGAGAGTTAGAGAGAGAGGCAGGGAGAGTAGATGGAGGAATTGAGGGATATTGAGTAAGAGAGAGATATGAAGTGATAAGATATTGAGAGAAAATTTCTATCTCCCTCCCTTTCCCTTCATCTCTCTCTCATGCTCTCCCTCCTGCTTTCTCTATTCTCTTTCTCACCCTCACTTTCTCTCTCTACACCATCCTCTCTCTACTTTTGTGCTCCCTCGGACATTGCTCTCTTTCACAACCTTTTGGAGAACATAAATAGAAATATGAGTGAGAGGTAAAGAGAGTTAGAGAAGAGAGAAAATGAGATGGAGGGAGTGAGAGGGAAAAAGAGTGAAAAAAATAGTGTGAGAGAGAGATATTGAGAGAGAGTAAATGGAGAGAGATAGAGAGATAGAGTACAAGAGAGAGAGAGAGAAAGTGGATGGATAAAAATGAAAGTACAAGAAAGAAAGAGAGAGAGAGAAAGAGATGGATAGATATATACTTTGAGCATGAAAGTGGAACAAAGAGAGGGAGAGAGGAGAGAAGAGAGTGAGAAATGAAAGGAGATAGAGACAAAGAAAGAGTGAGATAGAAGATAGAGTAAGATAGAACGAGGTGAGAGAGAAAGATAAAATGCAAAAGAAGGGGAGAGAGACTAGAAAGAAAGAGAGAGATTAATAGAATGAGAGACAGTGTAAGAGAGTGAGAGAGAAAGAGAGAGAGGATTGGAGATGGAATGAAGGAGGGAGAGATCTCACTCTATCTCTCTCTTAACCTTTATATCTCTGATTACCTCTATCTCACTTTCTCTCCTACTATCTCCCTTCTGAGGAAGGGAAGGAAAGAAAGAGAGGGAGAGAGAGTGGGAGAGGGAAAGAGGGAGAAAGAAGGAGAGAGAGATAAAGTGGGGTGAAGAGAGAGAGAAAGAGTGTGAAATTGAGAGAAGGAGACTAATAAATAATGCGAGAGAGAAGAGTTATACTCTCTTTCTCTCCCTCCTCTTAAAGAGGGGGGAGAGAAAGGGGATTGATAGTATGAAAGAAAACACGAATGAAGTCTATCTCGCTCTCTCTTTCATGATGACGAAGAAGAGAGAGGGATGAAAGAGAGAGAGAGGAGGATGAAGAGAGAAAGGGAGAGTTAAGGTGAGAGGGAGATAGAGCAAGAGAGATAGAAAAAAGAGAAAAAGTGCTCAAAGGGAGAAAGTGAGAGATATAGTGATAAAGAAGAGAGGGAAGGAGATTCATTGTAGAGAGGAGATAGAGATAAATAAAGGGCAATAAGAAAGGGAGAGAAAGTGTGAGAGGTAGATATAAAGTGATAGAACCTGAGAGAGGGAGGAGAGAGTGTGGAAGTGAGCCAGGGAATGAGGGAGAGTGGTGAGAGAATGAGAATGATCTCCCTCCATCTCTCCTCCTATCCCATCGCTATCTCTTTTTCTCCTCTTATAACTTTGTCCTTCTCTTGCCACCTTTATTCTCTTGCTCTCTCTCACTCTCCCTCCCTCTCACACACACACTCTCTCTCCTGCTCCCTCTCTCTCACACTCCCTTGATTCTCTCACTCTTAATATCTTTTTCTCTCTGCAACATTGGAAGATGGGGAGAGAGACCTGATAATTTTAGAGAGAGAAGATAGGAAGAGAAGAGAATAGAGAATGAGAAATTATAAAAGATAGAGAGCGTGAGAGGGTAGAATGAGTTTTCACTCTCTATCTCACTAACTGTCTCACTCACTCACTCACACTCTATCACTCTCACACATATATTCCTCTCTCTCTTCCCCACCTTCTCTTGCTTTCACATTCTCTTTGTCTCTCCATCTTCTCCACTCTCTTTTTAGCTTACATCATCATACATGTAACTCTTATAATGAGTGTAAGAGAGGGATAGAGCAAGGGAGAGAATAGAGAGGGTAAGAGAGAGGCAGATACCAGGAGTGAAATTGAGTGAGAATGAGAAAGAGTATAGAAAAAGCGAGAGAGAGAGCACGAGAGAGAGAGAGAGAGGACCAATCTGTATCTCTCTCTCTTTCTCACACTCTTGATATCTCCCTCCTCTCTCTTTCTCTTTACCTCCCTCTCTTTACCTCTATAATGAGAGAGAGGGAGCCTGAAAGAGTGAGAGAGAGAACAAATAGAGCGAGATATCAAGATTGATAGCAAGTGAGAGAGTGAGATAAGATAGACAATGCACCTCTCTCTCTCACACTTTCTCCCACGCACACCCTTTCTCATTCTATCTATCCCTCCCTCTCTATTACTGACTCTTTCTATCATTATATCTCTCTTACTTCTCCATTTATCACTCACTCTCTCTCACTCACTTTTTCTCTCACTCTCCCACTCTCTCTCACATCTTGCTCTTGCTCTATGAAGGGGGAGGGATGGATGGAGAGGGAGAAGGGGAGAAAGAGTGTGTGTGAGAGAGGGAAAAAGATAGAGACATAGAGAAAGATAAAGAGATTAATAAAGAAGAGACAGAAATGGAGAACTTAAAATAAAGGTAGGGTTTAAAATAGAGGGAGGGAGAGAGGGGTAGAATGGAAGGGAGAAGATAAGAGTAAGAGAAAGAGCAGTAGAGAGTGATTGGGAGAGGTAGAGGGAAAGAAGAGAGAGATGTGGGAGAGAATCCCCCTCTAACAATCTTCTCTCTCTACCCCATCCTATCTCATTCTCTCTCACTCTCTTCAACTCCCTCTCTCTCTCTCTTTTCTCTTTTTCTCTCTTTCCATTCAAAGAGATGAAATGAGAGAGAGTGAACAATGGAGAAAGGAGAGAGAGAAGAGAGGGAATTGAGGGAGGGGTTGGAAGAGAGATACAAAATAGAGAGAGGATGGAAGAGATGTTGGGAGGGAGGGAGGGAGTTGGGATGAGGGAGAAAGAGAGTGGGCGAGAGGCACGAGAGAGAATAGTGAAAGAGATAAGAGTTAGAAAGAGATGGAGAAGTGAGAGAATGCGAATAAAGAGATTAGAGAGGAAGTGGGTAAAAGAGGGAGAGAGAGAGAGAGAGAGGAGGGAAGACTGCAAAGTGGGAATAAAAGAGTTGGAGGTGACGGATATGGAGTTACAAAGAGATAGGAAAGGACAGAGGGGAAAATAAAGAGAGAGAAAGTGAGATGGGAAATGAGAGAGGGGAGAGATTGAGGGAGAGCTCTTTTTCTCTCATCTTATGTGCTCCCTCTCTCTCTCTTTCTCTCTCACATTACTTTATTTTACACTCTATAGGAGAACATAGACAAAAATAAAGAGTGAGAGGTAGAGTTTTAGAGAAGAGAGAGAAAGTGAGGTGGAGGGAGTGAGAGAGTAGAGGGAGGGAAAGTGAGATAGAAAAAAAGGATAGATAGAAAAGTGAGTGCAAAAAAAGGGAGAGAGTAATATATATATATATATAGAGAGAGAGAGAGAGAGAGAGAGAGTAAGCTTGAGAGAGTAAGAGAGGGAGGGAGGAGAGAAAAGAGTGAGAAAAGTATCTCACATTCTCTTCTTTCTCTTTCTACCTCTCTCTATACCTCATATCTCTTTCTTCTCCATCCCTATCTCTCCCTCACTCGTACACTCTCTTTATCCCTCCCCCTCACTCTCTATTACTTTCTCTTTCTACCTCTTTTTCCCTCCCTCTCAATCTCCCTTCCTCCCACTGTCTCTCATATTATCTCTCTCACACTCACTTATCTTTGTCCTCCCCTCTTATGCTTTCTCTCTCCCTTGTAATATCTCATTTGTTTATTGTCATCTATCTTAATGTGTTGGCTTTCTCACTCTATCTCACATTATCTCTCTCTCTCTTTTTCTCTTCCATTATAGAGAGTGATGGAGAAAAAGAGAGACAGATGGAGAGATAGATAAGAGTGAAAGTTTGAGATATAGGGAGAAAGAAGGAATGAATGAGAGAAACTAAGGGGATAAAAAGCTAGTGATAGCTAGGTTAAGAAAGAGAGAGAGAAAGGGATGTGGGAGAAAAGGGTAAATGAGTGAGGAGGGACATGTTGATGGTTGGAGAGAGATTATAATGATTGAAAGAAGTGAGTGAGGGAGAGAGAGGAAGTGGGGGGCTGAGAGAGAGGGTTAGAAAAAAATTTGAGAGAGGGAAATAGATTTCAATAAAGAGAGAGCCATGGAGAGTAAGGGAGAGTAGAAGAGAAAGAGAGGGAGGGATTGTGTGTGAAGTAGAGAGGGAGATATAGATTATGAGAGAGATAGAAAAAGGGAGGCAGAGAGAGAGATAGGAAGATAAAAGGTTTATGGGAGAGAAGAGTGAGAGAGATACAACACTTCATTTTATCTTTTTATCTCTCCTTCTCTTTATCCTGTCTCTTTATCAAGAGGAAGGGAGGGTGAGAGATAGAGTGATAGTGTAAGAGAAAGTACAATGTACTGGGAGAGGGATGAAGAGATAGACTGATGGAGGAGAAAAGAAATGGAAAGGAAAAAAGATGGTGGAAGAGGGAGCAATAGAGAGAGTAAGAGGGAGAGTGTGTAATAAGAACAATGAGAGATTGTGATAGTTATTGAGATAGAGTGATGAAGAGGTAGAAAGAGATATAGAATGAGAGATATAAAAGAGTGGGATATAAGAGATAGAGAGATAGATAAAGAGAGAAAAGAGTGTGTGAGAATGAGGGAGTGACAAAGTGGTAGATAGAAAGAAACAATGAGATAGATTGTGTGACAAAGAAGTATTGAGTGGGTTAACAGAAATAAAGATAATAGGGAGTGCGGAAAGGGAGAGGAGTGAGAGAGAAAGATGCATTAGGAAGGGAGAGAAGAAATGAGATGGAAGAAGAGAGGTGAGAAAGAAAAATAGAGTGTAAGAAAGAGAGTGGGAGGAATTGAGAGAAAAGAGAGAGAGAGAGAGAGAGAGAGAGAGAGAGAGATAGCGAGAGAAAGGGAGAGACCGAAGGAAAAGACAGAGTGCAAAGAGAGAAAAAGAGAGTGTGAGAGAGACAAGCAAGGAAGTAAGGTATAAAGAAAGAAAGTAACAAGAAATAATGGGAGGGATAGAGAGATATTAGAAGTATGATATAAGGAAAAAGCAATGAGGAGTGTGAGAGAGAAGAATAAAGAAAGAGATATGAACGGAGTTAGAGGACACTCTATTCTCTCTCAAACTCCCTCTCACTCTTTCTCGCTCTTCCTTTCTTGATCTCTCTTCTCTACCACTCCTCTCTCTGACTCTCCCTTGTGAGAGTGAGAGGGAGGGAAGAGAAAGTGAGGGAAAGAGAGAGTGAGAGAGAGGGAGAGCGAGGGAGATATTGAGAGTGGAAGAGAGAGAAAAAGTGAGTCTGGGGAGAGAGAGTGAGACAGATGGAGAGCTGGATGGAGAATTAGAGATAGAGAGATGGAGAGCTAGAGAGAATGGGGAAGTGTGGGAGGGAAGGAAGGTGGTAGTGAGAAAAGAGAGAATAGAGAGATATCTCTATCTCTCTTGTTCTCTCTCTGTCCATCTCCTCTCATTTTTTCTCTTTCACTCTTTCTTTCTCACACTCTCTAGCTTTACATCTCTAGCTGTCTCTCTAACTCATTCCATCTATCAACATCTCCCTCTCTCTTTCTCTCTAACTCTTTATTTTATTCAAACCTTTTATCTCTCTCTCTCAATTTCTCTCTTTCTTGCTTTCTCTCACTCTTCCACCCACCTCCCCATCTCTATCTCTCTCTCTTACAACCAATATGCATATCTCTTTTTCTACCTCCCTTCCACTCTCTCCCTCCCCCTCTCTCTCACTGTCACTCTATCTTCCTCTTTTCTCTCATTGTATCTCTCTCTCTTCTTCTTCTCCCACACTCCATGCCTCACCTTCTCCCTCTCCTCTCCCTCTCCCTCTCACTTTGTATCTCCATCTCCATCTTCCAGTCCTCCCTCTCTATTGCTTGCCTCCCACTCTCCCCACCCTTTCTCTCTCTTTCTCTCTCACATTTCCTCTCTCCTTCCTCTCTCTCCCTCCTTCTCTCCCTCCCCTCATATTATTTTTATTCTCTATTTTGCCCTCTCCCTCATCTCTGACTCTCTATCTTGCCCTCTCCCTCATCTCTCACATTTTTCTCTCTTTAACCCACCCTCCCTCTACCCCATCCTCTCTTTCTCATATCTCTCCTTTCACCCATCACTTTACTTCTCTATCTCTCTCCCCTCCTCTCCTTACATTATCCACTTCTAACCTGCTCTCTCCCTTCCTCTCCTCACATTATTACTCACTGACTTGTCTCCCCCCTCTTTCTCAATGTCTCTCTAAAAATTAATCTCTCTACTCTGTCTTGCTCTCTCTCCCTCTAATCATTCTTTGATAGAGAAAATAACTAAACAATAAAGATATATAGAGGTAGATAGAGAGAGTTGGAGGAAGTGATGAAGAGAGAGAGGGAGGAGTAAAAGAGTGTGGGAGAGAGAAAAAAAGAGAGGGAGAGGGAGAGAGAGTGAATGATGGTGAAATGAGGATAAAGATAAGGGGAGAGAGGACTTAGATAACACTCAATCCTTCTTACCTTGCCCTATATTCTCTCTGTATCCTTATCTCTATTTATTATCAATCATCTCTCTACCTTCCTCTCTATCACTACCACTATCCCTCTTTCACTCACTTCCTCTTTTTCCCTTTGCATCACTATCACCTCTCTGTCTATTTATCTTAAACTTCTCTCCTCTCTCTCTTTCTTTCATACAAAAATTCTTCTCTCCTCGATCTCCTCTCAATCGCTTGGATTTTATATCTCTCTTTATCACTTTCCCTTACACACTCTCTTCTATATCTCTTTATGTCTTCCTCTAACTTTCTCTACTCTCACTCTCTCTATCTCTTAGTCCTCTCTCTATTATTCTTTCCACTCCCTCCCAGCCAATTTCTCTCTTTCTATGTCTCACTATTCTCTGGCTCGATTATTCTGTCAGCTTTACTATTATCTTTCTCTCTTCCTCAAACTATCAAATCCTTTGTCCCTCCAGATCTCTATCACTTTTTCTCTCTTGCTCTCTCAGCCACTCTCTATCACCTTGCTCCCTTTCTTCTCGCACTTCTGATAGCTCTTCCTCTCTCTTTTATTAGAAGAAATAGGTTGAGAGACTTGTTGATAGGTTGTGAGAGAGTGTATGTGACAGGGAGGGATAGAAACAAAAGATAGAGAATGAAGAGAAAATAATACCTTACAAGAGAGAGCGTGAGAAAAATAGTGATGGAGAGCTTTCTCTCGGTATCTCTCTCTCTCGTTCTCCTCTCACACAAGCTCTCTCACTTGGTGGAAGAGATTTAAAAGAGGAGGCCAGCAGAGGAAGTGAGAGAGAGAGAGAGCTAGAGATAGAGTGAGTGGGAGAGAGGGTGGGAGAAGTAATGAAGGAAGAAAAGAGAGGCAAGAGAGAGACAGAGAAGAGAGGGTTACAGTGGGAGATAGTTAAAGTTAGAGAAAGAAAATTACCTAGAGAGAATAAAGCAAAAGAAGTGAGAGAAGAATGGGATAAAGACTGAAAGACTGAGAAGTGAGAGAGTGATAAAGCAAGTGATAGAGTGAGAAGTGAGAGAGTGATAAAGCAAGAGTGATGGAGTGAGTGAAGAGAGTGAGTGATAAGGGATGAGAGAGAAGTGGGAGAGAGAGAGATATTGAGCAATAGAAAGAAGGGATAGAGCAAGAGTGAGAAGAGGGTGATATTTTGAGAAGAGAGATCATGAGAGTTGGAGTGAGAGAAAGTAAAAGTAAAAGAGAAAATAGGAGGAGGAGATAGAAAATAAGAGCAAGAGAGGAGAAAGAAAGAGAAGAGATTAGAAAACCAAAGATTGAGAGAGAGAATAGTTAGAGATAGAAAGAGTGAGAGAAGTTGTAAAAGAGAGAAAATGTGGGAGACTCAGATAGATAAAGCAAGAGAGAGTGAGGACTGAAGGGATTTAGGGTGAGAGTGTGGAAGGGAGAGATTAAGTGTGAGCAAATGACAGAGAGGGAGAGAACAAGTGAGAGAGAGTGATGGTGAGATAATTGACGAGAGGTTAAGAGGGAGTGAAGGATGGAGAGTTAGACAATGAGTGGAGTAAGGGGAGAAAAAAAGAAGGAGATATAGAAAGAGAGAGAGAGTGAGAGAGAGAAGTAGGGGGATAGGTTTAGTGAGAGAGACGAGTGAGAAATATAGCAAGAGAGAGAGACATGAGAGAAAAGAAGAACAGAGAGAGTGAGAAGAAGTAGAGAGTGAAGAGAGAGAGAGAGATAGAAGGAGAGAGAGCGATGGAGAGAGATGGAGGGAGAGGGTTAAAGAGAGCGAGAGAGAAAAAAAGGAAGTTTCTTGTGAAAGAGAGAGTATGAGAGCCACAATGAGATGGAGAAATTGAGATAGAAGAGACAATGATGTAGATATAGAAAGTAAGAGAAGAGTTATAGAGGGACAATAAGAGGGTAAGTAAGAGAGTGTGGGAGCCAATTTGCAGGCCTATTACCTTCTCTATGGATATGGGAGACAAAAAGTTGAAAATCATCCCTCATATGTTGAATTTCCTTGATTAAGTATATCAGGTGCCAAGGGCTATCAGTTGCTCCATTCATAATATTCACTAATGTACTAGAATCTGATTCCACCCAAAGGTGATGAATACCAAGTCTGTTGGCAAGGAGGAGGGCTCAATATAAAGCCAAAGTTTCAACTTCTAATGGATCCTTGGCAAAGGTAGGAGATTGGAAGTAGAGCAGACAAACACCTGTATAATCCCTAAAGACACCACCCATACAAGCATGGGTATGAAGAAAATTACCATCAATATTAACCTTGATCCATCATTGCTGTGGAGATAACCACTTCACCGGTATAGGAATAATAGGGTTGGAGGTGTTTCGAATATCTTGAGAGAAAATTTGAGGAAAATTCTTAAACTTAATGAGTTTTTGTACATAAGCAATACACTAATTAGCCACATTTTTCACCCCAACCTCAGCCTCCTCAAACTTCATTTTGGTCCTAGCCATCCAAATAAACCAAGCCACAATGCAAGGCACCACAAATAGTTTTCTATTCAGCCAGTCATGCCAGCACTGATAAAAGTTCCCCCAGGATAGGTTTAGAACTGATAACAAAGCCTGACTTATGAAATTCTCCCAGATCAGTTGCACAGTGGAGCATTTGAAGAAAACGTGATTTACAGATTCCTCCTTTTGTTTACATAAAACACACCAAGATGGCCCCCTAAGGCCCTTCAATTTCAAAATATCACAGTAGGGAGAAGTTTGTGGAAGAGTCTCCAGCAAAAAAAAGACATGGATGGAGATAGAAATTTGCTCCATACTCTTGTGCCCCACTCCACCTCTTCTTGAGGGAAACAAAACTCACCAATGAAGGCAGATATAGTCTGTGAATGTCCCTTTTTACCACCACTATCCTTTTTTGAGGGGTCAATGAAAATTTTCTAAATTCTAGAGAGCCGAGAGGGTTCATAAACTGCATTCAGTGCCTCAAGACTCCAACTCCCATTCACCCAAAAGTCAGCCACCTGAGTAGAAACATCAGGCATGTATGAGGAGCCATTATCAAAACCCATATTCACATCCAGAAGCTAATTGTCCAGCCAGAAATTAACTTTACCCTTCCCTACTTCCCAAAAGAAAAGTCTTTCAACCTCATCCTTAATTTTTAGCATCTTGGCCCAAATAATAGAATCAACCATTTTCCATTCAACTTGACTGGGGTGGATGTGTTTACAATATTTATCCATCATAAATCTAGACCAGAGGGAGTCTTGAGAACTAAACTTTATCCAGAGTTTACAAAGATTAAAATGTATAAGATGAGGAAAGCTTTTGAAGCCCAGGCCCCCAGCTTTTGTAGCCTTACATGTTTACTACAGTTAGTCCAATGCAATTGCTTCCTTTGTCCAGACCACAAGAACCTATTAAAAAGTTTATCTAGATTCTTCTGTGTAGATTTCTTCATTACTGTCATTTACAACCAATAAGCAGGGAGAGAAGATAAAACACTTTTGAGGAGAGTAACTCTTCCACCATTTGACAAATAAGAGTTAACCAGCATTGGAGTTTGTCTTAAATTCTTTCCACAATATGATCAAATTGAACATGTTTTGTTCTGCCTTTAATAAGCAAATTAGGTTGATATTTGATTGGAAGTTGACCAACACTATAACCAATTAAATCAAAAATCCAATTCTTCATAACAGGCTTAACCTTCTGACTAAGTACAACTACACATTTCTGGATATTCAAAACCATGTCAGAGCTTCTTTGGAAATGTTCTAAGCATTTAAATATAAATCTAATAGTAGGCTTAGCAGCTTTAGAAAATATAATAATCANAAGTAATTGAAGAAGTTGGACTTTCTAGTGTTTGAAATTAATTATGTTTTTAATTTAAGTATGTTGGATTTGCTTTGCTGTAAAACTCTTATAACTTTAATTGTATATATAGTTTAGTTTTTAGCATTCTAGTCATGTGGCTTGATTTTGACACTGAATTACAGTGTAATTTGCTTAATGTACGTGTGAGTGTGATTAAAAATTTGTATTTGTAAGAATTTGGAATTTCATATATAAAGTTGGTTTTGTAAATTTTGTAAAAACATTTGTTTGTGGACCATTTAAGAATGATTATTATTGTTTAAAAAAAGAAAAAAGATGACTAATTAGACTTTAAAGGGAATTTGAAATAACTGATGTGCAAAAATTAGGAAAATTTTATATTTTCGGCACTGGCGCCGACGGCGCCCGAGATCCGAAAGACCCCAAATCAGTTTAATTTTGTGAAATGCATAGTAAAAACACTAATTTTACCCTTTCGGTCACCTTCAACCTTCGGTTTACACCCTTAGGGCTTGTAAACGCTTGGATTTAAATAGATTAGAAGACAAAAGGAGTTTGAATTTCATCTTCTCTCGGTAATAGGTGCACTTTGAACTAAAAGTTTTTTATTTACACTAAGGATTTCTCCTACATTGCTGAGATCCAAAATTTCAAATTTTTTTAAAGAGATTTTAAGAAAATCCTTTGGTNACAACCACAAAAGAAACTTTGTATAGCCATTATGATATCCTTCTTAATTATACTCCAAGCTTTCTTATAAAAATCACCTGTGAAGCCATCAGGCCCAACCACTTTAGAACTATCAATTGAAGATAAAGCCTCCCAAATTTCCTTTTCATCAAGGATAGCAGCAAAATTCAAAGTTTTAGTAAATTCAAACTCCGTCCCAAAAATACCATTATGGATAGGACCCTTTTCCAAAAGAGGTTGGGTGGACATTTCCTTAAAATAATTAACAGCACTAGAGGCAATAGAATCAGCATTATGAAATCAAACCCCATTCTTATCAAGATTCTTATGAATATTATTGCTTCTTCTCCTGTAGTTAATACGTGCATGGAAAAATTTAGAATTCCTGTCACCCTCACAGAATTTGACCTTAGCAGCTTTCTGTACATAGAATTCTTCCTACATAGAGATGGCATCCATTAAGTCTTCATTAGCTTTAAACAAATCATTACTCACCTCATGATTAGATTCAAGTAATTGATCTCACTTTAATACAGAGTCTTCAGCAGTGTTAATGCTAGCATTAACATCACCAACCACACTCAAATTCCATTGAGACAGTTGTTTACCCATTTTCTTGTGTAGCAACCAAAGTCACCCAAGGATTTAGATGATTGCAATCTTGCCAGGCTAAAGCAACTTGATTAAGGAAATCACTATGCAATGACCACATGTTCAGATACCTGAAAGAAGATCTATTCTTGGTAGGGGATGCAGCAATAGTTATTAACAATGGTCTGTGGTCAAAGCCACACATATTCAGGTGTTGTATAGAAGTATGGAGAAAATATTTCATCCAAATATCATTGACCAACACCCTATCTAATCTTTCACAAACCTTCCCTCTCCTTCAAGTAAGTTTGGGACCAAGAAAACCCAAATCAAATAGCCCAGCCTCCTGAATATTCTCATTTAAGAAGCTGGTCATATTTAGATTAGGACTTCTACCCCCCTTTTTTCAGTAGGGGATGCCACACAGTTAAAAAATCTCCTCCCACAATCCATAAAGAGTTGAGATTGCTGCCAATATCCAACAAGTGGCACCATAAATCTTGCCTTTCCACTGCTGAGCAGCCAGCATAGCTAAAAGTGGCCAAGCCACTAAAATCACCCATTGAGAGTTTCAAGTGAAGGAACTGCTCATGATCCCTGATAATATCACAATGGATCTCATTTCTACAGAAGACCCAAATTTTATTACTAATATTGGAGAAAAAAAGAAAACCATAGAACTTATTAGTGATTTGTTGAATATGTTTAGACACCATTGGTTCCAAAATTGCAAAAATCCAAAAACTTATGCATCCTATAGAGATTAAGTAACCTGTTAAGGGATCTAGGATGAGCTAATCCCCTAACATTCTAGCATATAACCTTCATCAACCAAAAGAGATGGATTTCCCCTCCTTCTAGTTCTCACCCCAATAACAACTTGCTATGATGGGCCTTCCCCCCAGGTGGATTGAATAGCAGCCAAGTTTGTAAGCTCCTATGTAGTTTTCTTTTTCTTTTTAGCTTTTTGAACTTGCCAGTCTTCTTCTAGAGTTGCATTCATCTGATTAATTAAACAGTCTTCCAAAGAGAAATCCCTATGATGAACCAAATCCACCTGTTGAATCCCCTCCACATTAGTTTGTGTTGCCAACAACTTATTATTAACTACCTCATCACTAATCACAGCTTCAGCTATAACATTTGGAGGTTGCACCATATATATATATATATATATATATATATATATATATATATACATATATATCTTAGTATTTTGTTTAATGTTTGTTCTTTGTATTAGGAAATAATAATATCTTAGAATCTTACACAATCTTGTATATCATAAATCAAGAAAAATTTTGGTATTGGATGAAAATTTGGAAATGAATTGAACCAAAAATCAAATAGCTGCAACTTTGGCTTTGGCGTCGACGATGCCCTTTTATAGAGTCATGGCACCGACGATGTCATCGGGGGCGCCGACAGCGTCCAGTACAGTTTTGGCAGTTCAGAAAGAGTTTGGCAGACTTTGGCAGGATTTCACTTCAAAATGACTACCTTGAGATCATTTTAAAGCCATGAAAACCATTTTGGATAACCAGAAACTTCGAGATTTCAAAATCCATGGTTTCCAATTCTAGAAACACTTCAAGATATGGGGTTTTCAGTAGAAGGAAGTTCATCAATTTTGATGATTAGAGATTATACGTCAAAATCCTCACTAAGAAAAGACATATCAAGGAGAGAGGCTTTGTAAATCATGAATTGAGTAATCCAAGTTTGTAGATTGAGAAAATAATAGTACAAAGACGTTGGTAAGTTCTATGATACACTACCACTAGTAGTTGTTCTAATGGTAAAAGAATTTTAGGCTAACCTACATGGAATTAACCAAGGAATTGTCTTCATTCAAGGTAAGGGTGTACCATTTACTCCATGGAAAATTAACGATATGTTTGTGATAGAAAGTGTGTTTATCTATCATTATACAGACTTTATACCAACGAAGGATATGATGTATGATGTATACACATTTTTTATGGATGAAAATCATAATTGGGAGATCAGAGATGAGGAGTACATTAGTTTCTCCACTTTACTGCTAAATCCTGTATTTAAACAATGGCATTTCTTCATCCATGCAAAACTCCTACAATGAGAATTTGTAGTTACAAAAGAAAGTGCAATTTTAAACTATTACATTCAAATGGGAAAGCCCGTTTATGTAGGATCATTTATTTTACATCTTTTATGGGTATTATCATGAATGGGCTTATATATGAACTAAGCATCCATCTACGATCTTTTTACTTTGCAGTCATATGAAAGTTGGGAGAATGTGTTATTACCCTGGGGGCCCACGAATCCTATTGATGGAAACTATATTGAGAATGGAACTGAAGCGTTGGATATTATCTTGGATCAAACATCACATGCTTCCACACCCATAATGCCTTATACAATTGGAATTTCAATAGTTTTGGAGAAGAAAATGAAGAAAATAGAAAGAGAACTTCAGAGTATCATGAATGCAATAGGAAATATTAATTACCTTTTTGATCACTTAGATTGGAGGATGAAGGAACACTTTGATCATACGGGAATAATTGAAGCAGGTTTG
>JXCR01107703.1:36790-55094 GCA_002079205.1 Phalaenopsis hybrid cultivar | reverse complement strand
ATATACAAATCAAAGGCATGCTAAAGTGAACATTATCAGTACTAATTGTAACAAGGACAAATGGTAAACACAAAATGTGCCTTACATGCCTACCTCTCAATCAGGATAGTGAGCGCATCATTTCTGAACTATTTCTAGATGCCACTGAGGTAGAATCAAAAAAATTCATNACCAACATTCCACTAATTTTAACTTCTAAAAAGTGAAATATACCGTTACATGCATATATGAAGTGTTATGCACGTAGAAATTGAAGTTTACGTGTTAGATATATAATNCCCAAATAAAAATATGGTAGCATTCTGAAATGGAAAGCAGACAGAAGTTGTCCCAAACAGACCCCTTAAGTCTATATGCATATCTAATTATGGCGTTGATTGTCTCTCTTTACCCTTCCCTTCCACTCACTGCTCTCTTTTGTGTTTTTGTGCTTGCAAGTCCATTTATGTGTAGGGACATATTATTTCTTACAGTAATGCAAAATTGTTGCATGCCCGCATATATGATGGTAAACTGAGTTAATCACCTTGGCACCTAACTCTTTACTGGTGACTGATACAGGCTCAACTGAAACTTTGGTCGCACAGAGGCCCCTCACCAGAAAGATTGTTTTGGTTGCTTTCCTAGTCTGTGTTGTGATCATATCAATAGCATTATTTGCATTGGTTGCACTTCATGTCTACCGCAAGGAGAAGTTCCTTCACCAACAACAAATATATTCTTCTGCAAGAGACACGAGCTTCACCAGTTCAGCAAACTTAATTAGCTATCGATCTGCTTCATTCTTGCGAAACCAGCATAAGACTGATACCCTGTTCAGCCCATTCACAGGTAACTTGAGGACTTCTTCCAGTTTCCTTAACTTTTGTGGGTCTTAAAAATAACTGAAGCTTCTTGTTTAATTTCTAACTTCAAATATATGCATTGCTTTGTCCATTAACAATAAAGGCTGAAGCTCCTCTAATTTTTTTATCATCCCTCCCTGTTTGAAGTTATAACCTTGTGCTATGAGGCTGCTCTTGTGTATTGAAATTATAACCTCGTGTTATGAGGCCTAGCTGATGGTTTTTAATAGAATAAAGTGCCAAAATAGTCCCCTGATTGTTTACATGAGGTCATTTTAGTTTGAGATTTTATAAAAGTGTCAAATTAGTCCTTAGACTATTTTAATATGGGCTGAATTAGTCCCCAAGGAAGCCTAGTTTAGGAGCTAAATTGATATTGTACTTGACTGTGGGACTAAAGTGGGTCTTGATAAAGAGTTAGAGGAGCATTTTGACACATGAATAATTGGACTGTGGTCTTGATAAAGAGTTAGAGGAGCATTTTGACACATGAATAATTGGACTGTGCCCTTAGCTCCATTTCACAATTTATACTGCATGTATGATAAAGGTTTCTAGTATATTTTTCTGAGTAGTAAAATCTAATTATTATTGTCTGATTGTTGATGCTATTGCAGATTGTCCGGCTTTGACATATTCTAGTGCCTTTTTCTTCTTTTTCTTCTTTTTCTACGTTTGTTTTTATTTTTTAATAATGTTGCACTGTTATATTTTCTTTCAAGAAAATAACTATTAACCAAAAATACAAGTTCCATATACACCTGCCCAGGTATTTCTATTGTACTTGAATTTCCTCTTAGAAGTGATCTAATTCATAACTTTTATGCGGCAGAATTTCTACGCAGGATTACTGTCATATTTAAGGGGGAAAAGCAAACAATACCTGGAACAATAATCCAGTTCTCATTTTTTGAACTGGAACAGGCAACTGATAGATTCTCCGATACCAACCTTATTGGGCAAGGCGTGAGCAGCAATGTGTTCTATGGCAAACTTTTTGATGGAAGGATTGTTGCGATTAAGAAACTGAAAGCACTAAGTGAGACAGACGAAGATTATGATTTTTTAACTGAGGTGAAAATACCTTTTTTTAATTTATTTTTCCATTGATATTTCTCTTACAATTAACTCATCCAAAAGTTTTGAAAACATGCAAACTGTAGCAATTTTCTGAGTTTTTGTTTTCAAATTGTCTTTCATGTAAACTGAAACATATTAAGATTGCCCAACTTCAATTGTGCACAGATTGAAATAATATCAAGGCTCAACCACTGTCATGTTGTACCCTTACTCGGATACTGCTGTGAATATCAAAGCAGAAACTACAAGAGGCTTTTTGTATTTGAGTTCATGTCAAATGGTAATTTAAGAGAATGTTTGGATGTAAAACATGGTAAAGAACCCTTGACTTGGGTTACTCGAGTTCATGTTGCTTTAGGAGTTGCAAAGGGCTTGGAATATTTGCATGAAGCAGCTGCCCCTAGGATATTGCATCGTGACATAAAGTCCACCAACATTCTCTTAGATGACAATTATAAACCAAAGGTAAGGTAGTTTTCTTCATGTGGTTTTTCTCATGCAAGCATCATACTTTTGTCAAACAAAATATGCGAACTTTTGCATTCTTTGTTTAAAATTTTGTTTTTTTACATTTTAGTTTCTTTATGATCTATAATATTGTCCTTGTCGAAAGAACTATCTACTTGGTGAATGTGTTTTGAATGCATTTCTTTGAGTCATCATGTGCACATCTAACTTGCTAAGAAAGTTTTGAAAATGAACCCCTTAAAAAAAACAACATTTTTCTCATGTTTATGAGAACTGATTCTTTTAGCTGGATTTAACAGCATTCCATGAATTGATATACTCTTTTATGCAGATTACTGATCTGGGCATGGCCAAGTATTTAATGGCCGATGACCTTCCAAGCTGTTCTAGTTCCCCGGCAAGAATGTTGGGAACATTTGGATATTTTGCGCCTGAATATGCTATTGTGGGAAAAGCTTCCCTAAAGTCTGATGTTTTTAGTTATGGCGTAGTTCTTTTGGAATTGATCACAGGGCGCCAACCAATTCAAAAAACAGCTAAAGGTGATGAGAGCCTTGTAATTTGGGTAAGGTTCAAAGCAAAGTTAACTGGAACCTTCAAATTTTTAATAATATTCTTTTAGAATGTTCTCTTGTTTTAGTTCATTTTGTTGATGTTATTAACTATGTGAATTTTATGAACTAAAATAACAATGATGAGAGCTTTGTATTATGTTTTTGGGTTGGTATTTTAACTTTCATCAGTCTGTTATTGTTTCATGCCTATTTTATGCAAGTATTAATCTTAAGGGGCATTTACATACCTAACACCAAATTCTCATGTATTTACATATCTAACTTTTTTACATTTTATATTAATACCACCAACATTTCACTAATTTTAACTTCTAAAAAGTGAAATATACTGTTACATGCATAGATGAAGTGTTATGCATGTAGAAATTGAAGTTTACGTGTTAGACATATAAATACATAAGAATTGAGTGTTATGTATGTAAATCTTCCTAATTTTAAACGACCTGAATGCTTAGAATGCCAGCTTTTCTGAAATTGCAGGCAACAGCACGCCTGCATGATAGCAAGTTGGTTGTGACTGACTTACCTGACCCTCTTTTAAAAGGAAACTTCCCCGAGGAAGAGATGCAGATAATGGCTCATTTAGCAAGAGAATGTCTCCAGTGGGATCCAGATTCTCGACCAACGATGACGGAGATTGTTCAGATCCTCAACACCATTGCTTCTGAGAAGTATCGGACGGGGAGCTTCCATGAAAACTTCCATATGGTTAGTTTCCGGGTTATTGTTGTATATATGTGCCTTGTTTTTTAACAAAATTGTTGTTTGTTAAGAATTGAGAAACTCGTGAAAACAGTCCCCTGTCCTTTTGCAGGAGGCTATTTTAGTTTGAGAGTATATAAAGTGTCAATTTAGTCTGAGAAATATTTACATCTTAACTCCGGATCCTAAAATGCTTATGAAGTCTAATGATGGGGCGTCACATGTAAGTGGACCCCATTTTAATACATGGGCATGGTCAGTGTTAAATTTGTGGGGCCCACGTGTGCAAAATTTTTGCCTTTAAATATGGGCTGAAATAGTCTCTATGAAGACCCAATTTAAGAATTTGGAGACTCATTTGACACTTTTATAGATTCGAAGACTAGAAATTGGCCCATGTAAACAGTGGGAGAATTATTTTGACACTTATAATTGTTAATAATTTCTGCTGTATCCAGTGCTTTTGGATATTTAATTAAAGCATTAAACATTTGTTTAAAAGCTTTATTTGCATATTTTATTTACCTGTCAATATCATTATCTGTCGCTTTATTTACAAAATTACATGATTAACGAACTAATGGGGCAAAAAAATGTTCACACATGTTCATTTAATAATCAAGTATATATAATGAAATCCACACATACCCGATTAGTTAATCAAACAGACATGAACGAGTTCTTATCAACCTCGCAATTACTTTCTAATTTCTTGTATCTTGTTA
This sequence comes from Phalaenopsis hybrid cultivar, assembly GCA_002079205.1. Classification (NCBI taxonomy): domain Eukaryota; kingdom Viridiplantae; phylum Streptophyta; class Magnoliopsida; order Asparagales; family Orchidaceae; genus Phalaenopsis; species Phalaenopsis hybrid cultivar. Next base: position 50,699 of record JXCR01107703.1, on the reverse strand, counting down.
GCATAAATACAGCACAAAGAAATATTCCTTCTATGCTTTTTTATAGTCTTTTCCTACATCGTATGGTTTCATTCTTCCGTTTGTTCTCTATAGGGACTCCATTGGCGCAGCATCAAAAGCACCACTGCTTCAGACAAATCACAACACAGTTCACCTGCCATAAAGGAAGTGGAATTAGCTCAAGATACTTCAAACGGAACACAAGAACAGAGCTCATGGACTGAGNCGGGGAGCTTCCATGAAAACTTCCATATGGTTAGTTTCCGGGTTATTGTTGTGTATATGTGCCTTGTTTTTTTAATAAAATTGTTGTTTGTTAAGAATTGAGAAACTCGTGAAAACAGTCCCCCGTCCTTTTGCAGGAGGCTATTTTAGTTTGAGAGTATATAAAGTGTCAATTTAGTTGAGAACCGCATTTTAATGCATGGGCATGGTCAGTGTTAAATTTGTGGGGCCCATGTGTGCAAAATTTTTGCCTTTAAATATAAGCTGAAATAGTCTTTATGAAAACTCAATTTAAGAATTTGGGGACTCATTTGACACTTTTATAAATTCTAAGACTAGAAATTGGCCCATGTAAACAGTCGGAGAATTGTTTTGACACTTATAATCGTTAATAATTTCTGCTGTATCCAGTGCTTTTGGATATTTAATTAAAGCATTAAACATTTGTTTAAAAGCTTTATTTGCATATTTTATTTACCTGTCAATATCATTATCCGTCGCTTTTGCTGATCTCTTTTTACAAAATTACATGATTAACGAACTAATCGGGCAAAAAAATGTTCTCGCATGTTCATTTAATAATCAAGTATATATAATGAAATCCACACATACCCGTTTAGTTAATCAAACAAACATGAACGAGTTCTTATCAACCTTGCAATTACTTTCTAATTTCTCCTATCTTGTTAGCATAAATACAGCACAAAGAATTATTCCATCTATGCTTTTTTATGGTCTTTTCCTACATCGTATGGTTTCATTCTTCCGTTTGTTCTCTATAGGGACTCCATTGGCGCAGCATCAAAAGCACCACTGCTTCAGACAAATCACAACACTGTTCACCTGCCATAAAGGAAGTGGAATTAGCTCAAGATACTTCAAACGGAACACAAGAGCAGAGCTCATTGACTGAATTAAATCAAGAGAACTCAGAGAGAGTTCATCTTAATTGGTCTTTCTCGTCAAAAAATGATCAGAACTTGCGTGGGGAGAAGCCAAAAAATCGAGAGATGGTTCTTTCGGCCGAGTACATGCACGAACTGGTGTTCCTAGCATCAGCTTTTCAGAGTAGGGAATCCTCGGAGGAAGATGTGGATCTCACTGAACCCCGTTTCGAGTCTTTTCTGTGATGACACAGATAGATATCTCGCAATTCTAAACAAAATAAATTATTTTTTTGTAAAGTGAAATGTTAGGGACAGTAAAGTCTGTGCTTTGATTCTTCGAATGCAGCGCTTTGCTTCTGATCGTTTCTTATGTAAATTTACTTTTCCGGCTTAGATGAACACTGAATTGTAATCGCTTTTGGGAAGATTAGATTGTAGTTGGTTAGAAGGTGGTGTTCGATGTATTCTGACGAGAGGGGAGAGGGGAGAGGGGAGAGGAAGCTGACTGGCACAAAAAGGAGTTCTATACTCGTTTTTTTTTTTTAAAAAAAAGCAGCTCTGAAAATTTTTAATTATGCTGCATGATAATGAAATGAACTTATCCAATGGTATGTACATAGGTGTAAGACTTTGAAATTGAGTTTATATATTTTTTTCGGGAAATGTGAGCTAAAAGGCAATATGATCTTGAAATTGTACTCTCAACTACTATTTCATGTGTTAGTGCAAGGGTAAATGCGTTGAAATGACGCACCTATGTGTGTATGTAGGCATGCATGTATATGTATATAGGGGTTTCAAGTAGAGACAACATTATTCTTATACATCTATATGTCCAACTTGGAAAATTGTAATATTTATTTCTTTAACACTTACATTTATAATATCATATAAAAATACAATTAATAGTTAAATTTTTAAAGAAATATATTTTTATGCATATCTTTGGATATTATTATGAGATTAAAGTATTAAGCAAATAGCAATGAATATATGTTAAGTTTGTAAATGCATTAAAATATTTGGGGTGTCTGTGTGTGTCTGTGTGCGTAGTTTTTATAATAGAAGTTATTTCCATGTCGATGATTCGAATGTTATTATATATTATCTATTTAATGTGTTGACATTGAATATTTTTGTGAACTCACAGCATTGGTTCTGAAAAAACTTCAAATTTTCCTAAAAAATAATATGGGGGAAAAGTATAAAAAAAAATCGAGAAGAAAGTCGGCTTGGCCTATTTGAAATTTTAGGTAAATAAAATTTGATTGTTTTCAATTCATTATTGCAATCTCAAATAATCATAAAACTTCCAATTTTCTTGTAGAATTGTATTTTTTATGAGGAATACACTAGAAGACATGTATTCCAATTCCAAAATTCCCTTCAACTTGAAACGCAAAATTGACGGACAAATTTGAGAGGCATTTACATACATGCCACACAATTTTTATGTATTTACACATCCAATATCTAAACATTCATATTTACATGCATACCCCTCAACTCTTTAACATCACTCAATACTTAAAAAAAAAGGAATACAAATTTTTATGATTGGATCTACTACACCAAATTGTAAATGTCATAACATTGGGTTTTGGATATGTAAATACATAATAATTGTTTGGTAAGCATGTATATATTTCATAATTTAAATAAATCAGTTTTTTAGATACTTTTACCAACATGGCACATAAAACTCCATTAGTTACGTATTCCACGCTCAAAACTTATTAATAAGCATGAATTTGGCACTCCGGCTCTGAAGGGATTCGCGCGGGAACCATATTGCGATGCTCAAGTTCCTCTGGCCCCTCAGTCGCAGCTTCTAATCCGCTCCGGCGCAAGCAGATCATCGCGGAGTTGGCTAGCGACGCTGCTCTCAGTTTCCTCCATCTAAAATTCGCGGCTGCACCCTCCAATCGGCTCCGGCACAAGAAAATCACCGTCTTCACCTGGTAGATGTTCGCGTCCATCTTCCTCTCCATTCCAAACGCGTTCGATGGTTTTGTTAAGATTTTCTATGGAGAAAGACAAGTTGTAATCTAATTAGGCATATATTGTTGGGTAATGTGGAGACCCGTCACAATTTAATTAGCTTTTTAATTAAGATTTCGCTCAACTAACTTCCCACATTTCGCTCACCTACCACATACTACCTATCGCTCACCTAGCTCCCACCTACCGCTTTCCTGGTTTCTATAAATAGTCTCTTATGGCTTGTCATAAACAAACCAAACAAGGCTAAGTCAAGTCATTTAAGAGAGAAAGAGAGAGAGAGAGAGTATGAGAGAGAAGAAAATAAAGATTTTCTTATAAATATCGAGGCGTTCGACGATGTAATTCCTCGAAGAAATAAAATCCTCTACAGCTCCGTGAACGTAGGCAAATTTGTCGAACCACGTAAATTTGTGTGTCGCTCTAGTGTTTCCTCTGCGTGCAATTTTTTTCGTTTCATTTTTCGCTTCATTGTTGTTATTTTTTCACAACAACTGGTATCAGAGCCTTGAGTTCGAATCTAAGGAAGAATTATGGGCGGAGATGAAGTGATGACATCGGGGATCGAGAAGTTCAATGACACAGATTTTGCTTACTGGAGGATGCAGATAAATGACTAACTCTATGAGAAAAACATCATATTCCGTTATTGAAAAAACGATCGGAAAATATGAACGAGACGGAATGAAATTGTTGGATGAATAGGTTTTGAGGTTATTCGATTAACCCTGTTGAGATCAGTTGCCCACAACATCATTAAGTAGATGACTACTGTAGATCTCATGATGGCTTTATCAGGTATGTATGAAAACTTATTGGCGATTAACAAATTGCATTTGATGAAAAAGTTATTCAACTTGAAGATGGTGGAATGTGTCTTTGTTGCTCAACACCTGAATGATTTCAATACTATCACAAATCAATTATTTTCTGTTAAAATTGATTTTGATGATGATATACGTGCGCTGATATTGTTAGTTTCATTGTCAAATAGCTAGGAAGCCATGAGATGACAGTTAGTAGTTCTGTAGGTAAATCTAAGCTGAATTATGATGATATTCGTGATTTGATTTTGGCTGATGAGGTGCGCAGGAAGGATTCTAGCGAGGTCTCGTGTTCAAGTTTGGCACTAAATGTTGATTCCAAAGGGAGATCACATGACAGGAACTCAAATAGAGGAAGATCAAAATCAAAATTTGGTCAGCAAGCAACTTGTTGGAATTGTGGCAAGGCTGACCACATAAAAAGGAACTGCATGAATCTTAAGTAGAAGGATAATGATGACGCTAATGTTGTAACTGAAGAAATATATGATGCTCTATTGCTGACAATTCACAGTTCTATTGATAACTGGATACTCGATTCATGTGCTTCCTTTCATATATCTTCACACCTGGAGTTGATTCAAAACTATGTTGCAGGTGACTTTGAGAAGGTACATCTGGCTGATGGAAAAACTCTAAGCGCGGTGGGGATGAGAGATGTTGATATTGCACTCTTAGCAAGAGCAAATAAACTTTACAAAAAGTCAGGCACGTTCCTGAATTGAAAAAAAATCTCATTTCTGTCGGGCAGCTCAATGAGTGTGGTCATTCAGTAGTATTCTCAGATAGTACCTGGAATGTTACCAAAGGAGCATTAGTATTGGCTCGGGTTAAGAAAACTAACACACTATATATGACTACAAGTTTACTCAAGCATGGACACATGAGTCAGAGATGCATTATGGGGAATCAAAAGAATGTTTATTTCTTGAAAAGTGGCAGAGCCCCAAAGGCAGGAAAACCTTGTAAATGGTGAAGAAGCACATAACTATGAAGAAATCTTGCAAGATGAGAATTCGAGCAAATGTGAGCTGACCAAGAAGGAGAAGACAGATTCTCTACCAGGGAATCAGACTTAGGAGCTGACAGAATTTCTACCAAGGAAGAAAACATTGCACAACAAGTGGGTGTACCGGGTGAAGACTACGCTTGGTGGCAGTAAGAGATATAAGACTAGACTTGTTGAAAGGGGCTTTTAACTGAGGCAGAATACTGCTCATATAGTGAGAGTTGTTAGCAGATACATGAGTAACCCAGAAAAGAGCTTTGAGGTACAAAGTTATGTTGATGCTGATATATCAACTAACGATTGTCAGTCGTTATTTTGGAAATAATGATTTTTTGTAAATATGAAAATAGCTTTAATATAAATATGTGATTTTTTTTTATTTTTGAAAGTAATATTTTAATTTTGAAAATAGATGAAATTAAACGAGTTTCACATATTGAATGGTTTTGATGATTGAGCGCGATACGACATATAATGCACTATCCCGAAGGATAAGTATTTCACATGACAATAGACTCAACCACCTAAACTAAAGAGTTTGTGACATCCGTTTGATCTGCGAAACCTTTTATGTATGACCGACAAGTTCCTTTATCTAATATAAGGATTATATTTGGTTTATTTTACCTGAGTTTCAAGTTTCTTGTAGAGGCAAACCCCTATAGTTACTTACATCTTAAATGACCAGGGTCATTTAAGAAAACTCTCGATTAAGATCAGTGGTTCTGTCTTCAAGATTTCAAAGTTTATGTTTCCAAGATTGGACACAGGAAAATCAAATGGGAGTGGCTCAAATAGGAACAGTCATTTTAAGGAATCCAAAGGAAAGAAGAGTGGGAGATATCACGAATCCGAGGAGAACTTCGATGACCTTTCAATTATCCTATTGTTTGGTTTTATGTCTTTGAAATGATGTTATTCAATGTTTAATTCTGCAATTTATTTTTAGAATTTAGAACTTATATTTGCACGATATCTTATCGTGTAAATAGCCTAGAAAGATAGAAGGATTTACATCGTACCGTACGGTAATCTCCAAATCTTAAAAGTATTAGGACTTATAATTGCACAACAAGACTGTGCAAAAGTCTAAAGATAATGTGTGAGGATTCACGTTGCGCTAAGCAAATTATCTCGCAGTCCTATGGGTTGTTATTTAAATTAAAGAAAATGTTTAGTTGTCGTAGACTTGTTGTATTGCTGTAGATCGTCATCTTTTGTCTGCTACGTCACGGTCGTGCCGCCCACGAAGAGTTGCTTCATACTCCATGTAGCGATAGTTTCAGGTTTAGTGTCTTATATGTGAGCGTGCAATATTGTTTTTTGGTGACTTACTGTTGTATATCTCCTAAACCAGACTATATCCTAAAGGTTTTGTGGTTAACTTAAAAGATGTATAAACAAACTATGTTATAAGGAAGAACAGTAAATGAAAACATTATAAGGTGCGGTAAGAGTACAAGAAAATGCAGTAAAGTGCTATAAATGCACTGAATTTTGGATACTTGAGTTTCTTGTTATTGATGCACCTGTAAATGAGATCAACGTCGCAGGTAACAGTATAGTAGAGAAATTTAGCTAGCAGGACAAACATGTGTTTATGTATAACTAAATATATGACGGAGTAGCACATGGAAAGCCCTGAGGAAAACTGAAATCGACTCATAGAGACTCGAAACAAATTGTAGGAAAAGATACAAACAAATAAAACAAAACACAATGTCACATATAAAGGACCCAGGGTAGGAGATTTATATGTGGCATTGGGAAAGTCCCCAATTGCCAGGAGGATTAGAGTGTAAGATTCAAGCTCAAATACTGAAGCATTAGGTTACATTTTAGGTCAAGTTATGATGAGAATTTCACTATTTGATTTAATTATATCAGTCATAAACCACAACCTAGCGCAGGCATTGTCTATTGTTTTAACTAATTTATAAATTAGGGTCAGGTGTCTAGTTTCAGTGTTCATATGAAAATTAGGTGGATGAACTCTCACATAGGATGTGGTCCTAAAATCTAGGAGCCTACACTTTAACTTGAGTCTGAAGTGTTTTAAAGTGTTTGTCTTCAATTAAGTGTTTGTCAATTAATCTTCAAACATCTTTAGATCGAACTTAGCTCACTATCAGACTCTTAAGACCTAGGGGTAAACCTATAATTTTGGCAAAAAGGTTCGTGAAATTGATTCGATCCTAATTAAAAAAATTCAGCTCAAATCTAACCAATGCTTAGGGGTACTAATTGATAGTCTATTGATCTCTCAATTCATGCCCCTAACTCTTAAATCATTTAAGCTTTTACTTTCTCTCAATCTTCAACAATTCTCACGATTATAATTTTATCATTTTTATGTAAAATAATGGTGAATGATTTGCTTCCCTATTTCCCCTTTAGTTTTCAATCATCCCCTTTAGTTTTCAATCATCTCAATAGATTAAATATCATTTTTTTTAATTCTCTTCCCTTTTCTTTTTATTTTTTAAGGCGTGAATCAATCTTGAAAATAACTAAATCAGAAATTCTCATTTTTAACTTAACCGTAGTAATAATAAAAAAAAAAATCAACGGAAAAGGGAGGCCAACCTACTTATAAAAAAACAAATCAGCTAAGCAAGGGACAAAATTGCAAGTGAATCGGTCTAAAAGCGTTTAAATTCTTTTAAAACAATGATCGAATCAGTCCCAAAATGTGCTTAAAAGCCTCCAAAAATCAGCACTTAAAAGTGCCCAAATCAATGTATAAAAGTCTTAAAATGTAACTTAAACCTTAATGAATAAGGCCTAAAAATGACAAATAAGGCTTCAAAATACAACTTAAACTTTAACGAATAAAGCTTCAAAATGTGGCCCAAACATTACTAAAGAGAGCTCCATGGTGCAAACTAAATCAACCCAAAAGACGTGTTTTTAAAAGCTCTAAACTGAAGCCAATTCAGCCCACAAAACATGTTTTTTTAAAATGCTCCAAAGACTTTCAAACCTTCAAAAATAAAATAAACTCAGAAAGACTTCCAAATTTTCCAAACATTTAAAGATCTCAGGTTTTGCAAAAATAATGCATTGAGACTTTCCTTAGTTTCCAAATAAAACTCTTAAAGTTTCTAGAAGCAAAACATTGCTGCCTTCCAAACCTTCCAAATTGAATATGAGAAGTTTCATCTTTTGCAAATTTAAAGCACCAAAGCCATAAACCTTTACAAAGAGAATATGCAACATCTCAGATTTTCACGAGTATAGCACCAAAGTATTTATAAACTTTCTAAGCTTTGCATGCTTTCAGATTTTGGTAAAAGCGAGGCATCGCATCTTTCCAAACTTGCCAAAATGTAAACTACAATGTGGCCTTAATCATGCTTTAAAATTATTCAACTAAGGAGCAAGTAGAGAGAAAAGGAAGGCTCCCAAAGTTTTTCAGTTTTTGCAAATATGTCACCTAGATGTTTCAAATTTTTGCAAAGATAAAACCCAACCTACAAGTATTAAGCCCCACCAAAAGAATGTTGAAAGCCCCGCTTTCAAATTATAAGCCACTTTGATATTCCATACATAATTTCCAACGATTTTGTATGTTTCGTATCTTGAAAGTGAAAGAACATATATTTCCAAATAATCTTGTAACTTCCATGCAAGCCACAATCATGCCATCATTTCATTTTTAGAAGGTGAAATTTGCATAATTAAAGTGCTAGATGCGTAAATATGTAAGAATTGAGTGGTATGTTTGTAAAATCTGAATTTAAGTGTTAGATATGTAAATACATTAAAATCTGATATTTTATATGCAATTAATCTTAAAAGATATTAAATCTCAAGGATGAAAGGTTTACATATATACCACTCAATTCTTATGCATTTAAATCGTATACAGTTCAACTTGTAGAATGACAGCCTTCAAGTGGGCACATGAGCCCTTCCAATTTCCTTTGATCCACTCTACTTCATAAGGATCCAAAAGATTCCTACAATCACATTCATACGAAACTTCCAAAAGCTGTACAAAGGCAATCTTTTGCATGTAACAGTTCGTATTTCGGTTCTCAATCAATAAAGTTACTAAGCTATGAAATCAGGTCAAGATTTGAAGTTCTGATTCTCTGACAGGCATTTTCATAACAAAGCTGAAAATGTGACCCACCAACTTAAGTGTGTGGCTCTCAACATCCAGAAAAATAAATCAGCCAACTAACTTAAATGAAAAAGGATATTATATTTTTCACCACAGACCAGCATGTATGAATATGAGCAGCATCAGAAGGATAGAAAAAGTAGAAGTGGGAAAGAGAGGGACCATTTGCTTGAGATTTATTCAAAAGAAACAACATATCTTGAAAATAGCTAGGCACACAAATAAGAACAATAGGCTTCCAACGACTTCTGTATGGTTCCCATTCATCAACGGTTTTGCCCCAATTCAAGAATTAATCTGAGTTTTCTCTTCAAATAATTTTGTTGTGCAAGCCTCCCTAGCATCCTTCACATTTTCCAGAAAATATATTTTTTAATTTGTTCATCTCGCTCATATGTTCCAGCTCACCAATTTTATAACCATTCTCATTCTTAACATTAAACTCAATTAGTTCTTAAAGTAACTGTAATTTTCCAATTCCAGGTGCATTAGAGAATGCATTCAGGGGCAATTCCAGTGACGTAGATAAGAAAAATTATTTTTAGAAAATGCATTTAGGGGCAATTCCAAGTGACGCAGATTAGAAAGATTACTCATATCGCAGGGCAATAAATCATCGGTGCAAAATCGCCTAAACACATCTTTATGAATTATGAGCATATTAAACCCAAGTCATGAAAGTAGAATAAAAGAGATAATTTCTTCAAATGCTTGAAGAAAGGAAGTGGGTTTCCTCTTGCTGCAGATCCAAGGCAAACTCAAGAACAAGCCTAAAAAAAATCAGCAGCACTTCCCTTAAGAACTTTGATGGAAAAGCACAAGTCTCCTAACCCAAAAGCTTCGAGAATACAGCAGCGAATGCACACAACTAATAGAGATCCAACAACAACCAACCAACGATGCAAAAAACTCTTTCTCCTCTCTTCTCTCCCAAATTTCAACCACCCTCGGTAGTCAAACACACAACCAAACAAGAATATAGAACCGACAAGCAAGAATACCCTGCAACCCAGAAGGAATGCCGATTAACTGAACAGAAAATTTATGCAAGCCAAAATTTTAGCAGCACCTCCACCCTCCTTTTCAATTTTCGGCCAACCCAGCACCCCTCAAGTGGGTATATTTTATAGGCAAGGAGGGAGAGAAAAATGTCTTACCTACCACGGTGAAATGGCCGAATGAGGTATCAGGAGAGGAAAGATCGCATTTAGGTAGGAGAAAATGCGATGTAGGGGAGAGGAAGGGTCGGACAGGGGGCAACTCGCGAGTGGCAGAGCTGCTCGGTCGTGCGAGGATCGAGAGGGCGAGCCGCGAGTGGGAGAAGAGGAGCGTGAGCCATCTCGTGCGCAACAAAATGAGTAGACAAGAACGAGCCTGTTCGCGAATGGCAGAGGAGACGCATGAGCTAGGCTTTGCTCGGGCGGCCTCCGATGCGGCCAACCNTTACCTTTCAATTTGAAAATTATGTGGGTGAAGATCCTTTAGGAGACAAATTAGTGTTATTAAGAACACTTATTCAAATTTTAGTCCTAATTGGACTTGTGATAATATTTTAATTTTGAAAATAGATGAAATAAAACGAGTTTCACATATTGAATAGTTTTGATGACTGAGTGTGATACATCATATAATACACTATCCCGAAAGATAAATATTTTATATGATAATAGACTCAACCACCTAAAATAAAGAGTTTGTGACATCCGTTTGGTCTGTGAAACCTTTTATGTATGACCGACAAGTTCCCCTATCTAATATAAGGATTAGATGGTTTATTTTACCTGAGTTTTAAGTTTTTTGTAGAGGCAAGCCCCTATAGTTACTTACATCTTAAATGACCAGAGTCATTTAAGAAAACTCTCGATTAAGATCAATAGTTCTTCCTTCAAGATTTCAAAGTTTAGGTTTCCAAGATTTGACAAAGGAAAATCAAATGGGAGTGACTCAAATAGGAACATTTTAAAGAATCTGAAGGAATGAATAGTGGGAGATATCACGAATCCGAGGAGAACCCCGATAACCTCTAAATTATCCTATTGTTTGGTTTTATGTCTTTGAAATGATGTTATTCAATTTTTAATTCTGCAATTTATTTTTAGAATTTAAGACTTAGGATATCTTATCGTGTAAATAACCTAGAAAGATAGAAGGATTTACACCGCACTCCACGATAACCTCGGAATCTTAAAAGTATTATGACTTATAATTACACAACAAGATTGTGCAAAAGCCTACAGATAATGTGTGAGGATTCACGTTGCGCTAAGCAAATTATCTCAAAGTCCTATGGGCTGTTATTTAAACTAAAAAAAATGTTTAGTTGTCGTAGACTTGTTGTACTGTTGTAGATCGGCATCTTTCGTCTGGTATGTCACGGTCGTGCTGCCGACGAAGAGTTGCTTCATACTCCATGTAGCGATAGTTTCAGGTTTAGTGTCTTATATGTGAGCATGCAATATTGTTTTTTGGTGACTTACTGTTGTATATCTCCTAAACCAGACTATATCCTAAAGTTTTTGTGGTTAACTTAAAAGATGTATAAACAAACTATGTTATAAGGAAGAACAGTAAATGAAAACATTATAAGGTGCGGTAAGAGTATAAGAAGATGCAGTAAAGTGCTATAAACGCACTGAATTTTGGATACCTGAGTTTCTTGTTATTGCTGCACCTGTAAATGGGATCAGCGTCGCAGGTAATAGTACAATAGAGAAATTTAGCTAGCAGAGCAAAAATGTGTTTATGTATAACTAAATATATGACGGAGTAGCACATGGAAAGCTCTGAGGAAAACTGAAATCGACTCACAGAGACTCGAAACAAATTGTAGGAAAAGATGCAAACAAATAAAACAAAACACAATGTCACATATAAAGGACCCAGGGTAGGAGATTTATATGTGACATTGGGAAAGTCCCCAATTGTCAGGAGGCTTTGAGTGTAAGATCCAAGCTCAAATTCTGAAGCATTAGGTTACATTTTAGGTCAAGTTATGATGAGAATTTCACTATTTGATTTAATTATATCAGTCATAAACCACAACCTAGTGCAGACATTGTCTATTGTGTTAACTAATTTATAAATTGGGGTCAAGTGCCTAGTTTCAGTGTTCATATGAAAATTAGGTGGATGAACTCTCACCTAAGGTGTGGTCCTAAAATCTAGGAGCCTACACTTTAACTTGAATCTGAAGTGTTTTTAAGTGTTTGTCTTCAATTAAGTGTTTGTCAATTAATCCTCAAACATCTTTATATCGAACTTAGCTCACTATCAGGCTCTTAAGACCTAGGGGGTAAACCTATAATTTTAGCAAAAAAGTTCGTGAAATGTGCTTCGATCCTAATTAAAAAAATTCGGCTCAAGTCTAGCTAATGCTTAGGGGTACTAATTGATAGTCTATTGATCTCTCAATTCATGCCCCTAACTCTTAAATCATTTAAGCTCTTACTTTCTCTCAATCTTCAACAATTCTCACGATTATAATTTTATCCTTTTTATGTAAAATAATGGTGAATGATTTGCTTCCCTATTTCCCATTTAATTTTCAATTATCTCAACATATTAAATATCATTTTTTTAATTCTCTTCCCTTTTCTTTTTCTTTTTTAAGGCGTGAATCAATACTAAAAACAATTAAATCAGAAATTCTCATTTTTAACTTAACCGTAGTAATAAAAAAAAACAAATTAACGGAAAAGGGAGGTCGAGCTACTTATAAAAAAACAAATCAGCTAAGCAAGGGACAAAATTGCAAGTGAATCGGTGCAATTTTGGTAAAATCTGAAAGTAAAAGGGAGGTCGACCTACTTATAAACTTTCTAAGTTTTGTAGATGTAACATGTAAACTTTCAGATTTTGGTAAAAGCGAGGCATCACAACTTTCCAAGCTTGCCAAAATGTAAACTAGAATGTGGCCTTAATCATGCTTTAAAATTATTCAAGTATGGAGCATGTAGAGAGAAAAGGAAGGCTCCTAAAGTTTTTCAGATTGCAAATATGTCACTTAAATGTTTCAAATTTTTGCAAAGATAAAACCCAACCTACAAGTATTAAGCCCCACCAAAAGAATGTTTAAAGCCCCGCTTTGAAATTATAAGCCATTTTGATATTCCATACATAATTTCCAACAATTTTGTATGTTTCGTATCTTGAAAGTGAAAGAAAATATATTTCCAAATAATCTTGTAACTTCCATGCAAGCCACACAATCATGCCATAATTTCATTTTTAGAAGGTGAAATTTGCATAATTAAAGTGCTAGATGCGTAAATATGTAAGAATTGAGTGGTATGTATGTAAAATCTGAAGTTTAAGTATTAGATATGTAAATACATTAAAATCTGATATTTTATATGCAATTACTATTAAAAGATATTAAATCTCAAGGATGAAAGGTTTACATATATACCACTCAATTCTTATGCATTTAAATCGTATACAGTTCAACTTGTAGAATGACAGCCTTCAAGTGGGCACATGAGCCCTTCCAATTTCCTTTGATCCACTCTACTTCATAAGGATCCAAAAGATTCCTACAATCACATTCATACGAAACTTCCAAAAGCTGTACAAAGGCAATCTTTTGCATGTAACAGTTCGTATTTCGGTTCTCAATCAATAAAGTTACTAAGCTATGAAATCAGGTCAAGATTTGAAGTTCTGATTCTCTGACAGGCATTTTCATAACAAAGCTGAAAATGTGACCCACCAACTTAAGTGTGTGGCTCTCAACATCCAGAAAAATAAATCAGCCAACTAACTTAAATGAAAAAGGATATTATATTTTTCACCACAGACCAGCATGTATGAATATGAGCAGCATCAGAAGGATAGA